>JANEYF010000888.1:0-62736 GCA_029963845.1 Rhamnusium bicolor
AATTATTTTTTTTATAAGTAGATTATATACTAAGTAAAATGTATGTTTTTTATATTGTAAATATATATTTTTTTTTTCATAGAAATATAAATACTTCTTTTTTTTTCATAATGTAAAGTAATTACCGTAATTGCCTTAATTATCCTAATTATTTCCTACCCCTATATTTACTCTAAGTTCTCAAATTACAGTAAATACTCTAATTACTGTAAGTACTCCAGTATTACATACAACAAGAGATAAATTGTAAAGGTCCCACCCTCATCGTTGCCACCACTGGAACTCAAATCAAGAGGGGGTAAAAGGATATAATAAAAAAAAAAAGTATATAGATTTTATTCAGTTTATGTTCTGCCACGATGCTATCAAGAATGCCCCTCCAAGATGACAACATTTCGTCAACAAGTGATGTAAGAACATCATCACCAACGTGGTCTATGGAAAGTGATGACAGCTTATACGATGGAGATGGTCCAGACAGCAGTGAGTGGTGGGAGCAAAGATCTATACAATATTGGACAGATCATGAAGACGATGACGAAGACAATTACGAAGACGATTACGAAGACGATTACGAAGATGACAATGAAGATAATCCTCCACAGCCTGACAGTACTAGCAGTAGACCAACATCTCCGTCCGCATGGTCAATGGATACAGTAATTTATGATTTGGATGCTCCACCATATCCAGATCAAAGTCATTGGGTGCAACAGGAGGTAGGAGATATTATAATACCATCACCGCCCCCCGAAGAAGACTTATGATACATTTTATTTGTTTCATTATTTTTATACATTTAAATAATAAATATTATAAAATTTACTGTGTGACTTATTATTAAAACGGAAGATAATTTATAAAAAACCTATTGCCTCCTTACTGATTTTGAATAAATATTATTTATATAAATATATATATATATATATATATATATATATATATATATATATATATATATATATATATATATATATATATATATATATATATATATATATATATGATATATATGAAATATGTGATATCTGAGATGACATCCAGATTTCCTATGTAAATAGTTATTTTTCTTTGTACAAAATAAGTAATAAAGTACATAAAAGTTATATAGAGTAAATAATAATATTCAGGTATTAGGTATAAATTGATATCTGAGATGACATCCAGATTTCCTATGTCTGTATATCACTTTTTTATTACTTTTTGTCAATTTCTTCACGTTAAATAGCATTCAACTAATTACGATTTTTTTTATTATTATTTGGAGTATGTATAATTTTATGACATAAGAAATAATAATATGGTATAAATCGATTTGAGATATCCAAGTTTCCTATGTCTAAATATTTATTTTCACTTTTTCTCACGTTATATACGAGAACATATAAAATTCAACTTTTAACTAGTTTCGAATTTTTTACTTAGAATATGTAGAAGTTTTAAAATATAAGTAGCAGGTTGTTCCGATGGCACAGTTTGTAAGGCATCGTACTGGAGATCGAAGGGTCCAGGGTTCAAATCCCACCACACCTATATTTTTTTTTTTGTGTTTTAAAGAAAAAAATTATTTTACTTGTGCAAAATAAATAATAAAGTAAATGAAGTAGATAAAAATTATATACAGTAAATAGTAATAATATAGTATTAGATATAAATCGGTATCTGAGATGACATCCAGATTTCTTATTTCATAATATCACTTATTTACTCTTTAAATTTTTTCACATTGTATAGCATTCAGCCGTTAACTAATTATGATTTTTTATTATTATTATTTGGAATATGTAGAATTTTAAGACATAAGAAATAATAATATATTATAAATCGATCTGAGATATCCAAATTTCCTATTTAAATACCACTTTTTTACTTGTTTCTCACTTATTTCACTTTTTTTTCACGTTATATATGAGAATATATAACATTCAATCGTTAACTAGTTTCGAATTTTGTATTTAGAGTATGAAGAAGTTTTAAAATACGAGTTGCTGGATGGTCCGATGGCTTAGTTTGTAAGACGTCGTACTCAAGATCGAAGGGTCCCGGGTTCAAACCCTACCATACCCAGAGATTTTTAATTCTAAATTCGCTTCCCCCGCCCGCTTGGACGGGGTTGGGGGGGCGGAGGCGGGACGGTGGGCGGGAGTCCTCCGCTTTTTTTTAGGTTTTATTTTTTTGTGTGTGGCTGCTTCGAGTTAGAGACAAAAAAAAAAAAATTTTTTATTTATATATTTTTTTTTAATATTTGCTTTGTATTGTGATACATATTAACCTAACCTAGGTAAACAGTTGGCGCGCACTCTAGTTTTTTTTTTTTTGGGAGGGGGGTGCGGGGAGGGGATGATGAGAAGGATGAGGAGAGATATTTGCTTTGTATTGTGATACATATTAACCTAACCTAGGTAAACAGTTGGCGCGCACTCTAGTTTTTTTTTGGGAGGGGGGGGGTTGCGGGGGAGGGGATGCGGGGGAGGGGATGAGGGGAAGGATGAGGAGAGGTTCTGCATCACACAAATAGAAATACTACCTAGCCTAAAATATATACAGATAATTTACAGTAATCGATAATATACAATTTAAAAATTTACACAAACGGCAATATACAAGAAAAAAAAATACTATTTACAATAATTTACACAAACGGCAATATACAAGAAAAAAAAATACTATTTACAATTTACACACAATATACAATTTAAAAAAAAACGTACACTAAAAAAGACAATTAATGAAAAAAATTTTAAATTAAAAAAAAAACATGCAATTAAGGAAAAAAAAAATTAAAATATATATACAATTTACCTCAGAATTGGGATGTGTGTATGAGGAATATTACATTTGTCCTCCACACCCCTCAACTGGTCGGCCTTTAAACTATACCGCTGATAAGCGGCATCGTATGCCGCGCGAGCTTCCTCCACTTTGTCCGCCTCCTCTTGCACTTCTCTTCGCAGCACAGAATACATGTCCGAAAAATTGTTTACTAACATATTCACTTCAGGCTGCGAAAATATATTGTCCACATTTTGCACATTGTCTACATTTTGCACATTGTCCACATTTTGCACATTGTCTATTACTGGTCTCAAAACCGTCTCAGGTAGTGGAAGAGGCAATACTTGAGGATGTGTTGCCGCTACCAAGGGATGTATTGTCGCTACCACTACCTGAGGCGGTGGTGGCACCACGGTGTTGTCCTTATTTGAATTGTTCTGCGGTACTTTTTCAATCACTAAACCCGCAGGCACTTTTATGTCCAGACACTCGCCCGACGATTGCGCTGAAGACGCTGACAGTGTTTTTGAAAGAGGGCGCTTAGCATTCTTAGTTTTTATTGCTGACTTTTTTATTGTCAACCACTTTTTTCTTTATAATAAGCCTCTTCTTTGGCTCAAAATCACTGTCATCGTCTTCAGTTGTGCCAAACTCAATTGTAACAAGAGGAGACGCTCGCTTACGACCACTAAGTCCTAACCGCTTACCACCACGTCCGCATCCTGATGTAGAGGGTACTGCCACTGGTGCCGGTGCATGTATCGGTGCTTGTGTCGGTGCAGGTACGCTGGTAAAGTCATTGCCATCATGCGGATGATGTAATGGTATGTCCTGTAAGATGTGAATTTTCTTTCCACCCTTACCCTGTCCATACTTTACATCTGCAGCGGATGACATTGACGAAGATGACGAGCCTGACGAGGACGTGTCCGACGAGGAAGACGAAGGCGATGGTGGCTTCTTCCCTGATGTCGATGGTTGTTGATCATCCAGTGTCACAACTGGCCACACGTCGTCATCAAAGCCCGTCGCCATATTGTCGACCGGCACAATCATATCATCCGGCACGATTGAAGCTAACAACGATAATGTAGTTAACGTTTCAGCACACATTGTTGCTGATTCACCATTATTGCTTCTGTGTTTCATGATGATAGTGAATGATAATGAACTCTTTAACTTTTAACTAGCGACACTACTTCACAACTACACAGTCAAAGCGGAAAAGAATGTTTCTAGCATCTACCGATGCTCTGTAAGCTACTCTCACCCCTCCATTGAGAGTGGGATGAGCACTTTCATTGGTTGAACAGTCAACGCGCGCAGCCTTTTACTCCAACAGAAGCGCCACCCCAAGCCTAGCGGCCGCGTCATATAACCTATACCTGCGCGAGCAGTCCATTATTCCAATAGAAGCGCCACCCCAAGCCATGCGGCCGCGTCTTGTAAACTCAATCTGCGCACGCAGTCCTTTACTCCCTCAGAAGCGCCACCCCTAGCCTAGTGGCCGCGTCATGTAACCTATACCTGCGCGAGCAGTCCATTATTCCAATAGAAGCGCCACCCCAAGCCACGCGGCCGCGTCGTGTAAACTCTACCTGCGTACGCAGTCCATTACTCCAACAAAAGCGCCACCCCAAGCCAAACGGCCGCGTCATGTAAACTTTACCCACGCGCTCATTCCATTAGTTCAACAGAAGAGACCACGTCATCTAAAATTTATCTGCGCGCGCAATCTATTAACCCGTCAAATGAATTACTTTAAGTAATGAGTAAGACTTTTCAATGTATTGATAAAGATGATAGGTAAGGTACTAAAAGTCTCACTTTTTTTTAACTTTAAGTAATGTGCATAAGTAAGAAAAACAGAATAGCAATTTTACGCTGTAATAAATATTTTAAATACCTTAAAGAAATTCAAATCTTTATTTGTCTACTACAAATTAATACAAGTAATGTTGTCTTCTATTCTATACCACATAAGGTTAAGTTATATAGTAAATTATTTTATTGTTTATTTATAATTTCTAAAATGTTACATTGTAATATAGAGATTTAATGATGTATGAACTTTCCAGTATAAAAACAGTTATAAGATTTTGTAGGTAAAGTACAGAGTATGATTTTTCTACATTATACATTTTCTGTACAACTATGCTATGTTGTATTTCAATATGGTGTGTGAACTATAACAAACAGTTGTATGAATTTGACCTTTACGTTCAACATTAAAAAAAAATGTTTTATTGGCTTAACTCGGCTATTGCTTCAAGTAAAAGTTCAATTTTATTGTCACGGTCAACATTATTCATGGTAGCTATTAACTGGTGCAATCTTTGCTCTAGTTCACTTTGGAAAAAATGTAATGTCTGAATGCCCCCAAGGTAAAGTTCTAGTGCTGTTGGGAATTACAAAGCGCTTGTCATCGTATTGGGATAAAGAGACTTGGTTTCTGATTTCTGTATATATATCATGCAAGTAGCTTCGAAATGTACTCATTTTTCTGAATATTAAACCTCCCTGCTCAACAATTTTTTTATAGTCATCTATTGACAATTGTTTTTTTGATAACGGATTTTTTAACACCCTTGGCCTTCTTCAATTCACTAGCCATAGATTGAACGTAGTAGGCTTTCGCGCCAGTGCCGTAGAAGGTAATAAGGGGATCTGCAGGAAATTCGTCTTTAAAATTCCCTAATACTGACAAACTTTTCGGAATATTAAATTTATTTCCCTCCACGTAGTTGGATGTGTCAAATTTATCGGGATTTTCTAGTATGAAATCATAAAAATTTTCTGTGAACACTTTAATTATCAGAGAATCCGTATCAGTGTATAGTAAGTTAGCATTTTCACCGAATTTTTTTTTTATAACATTATAGAAAAAATTATACAAGACCGTCTTAGACAATTCCAATATACAAAAACCAACGTAAATTGGCTTGTTGTATACTATCTTTAGTCTACCCATATGAATGGCTACAAAATCTTCACTAAATATTGTACACGTTTTAAAGTTTGGACGAGCTATTAGTGCGTTCACACCCATACCCAGTTTATTACTCTCCCAATGAGTAACCAATTTAATATCCATTCTATTATCCACGTTCTCCATAGTTTTACCGTACACTGCGTTATTCATTAATTTATACTGATCTTTTTTCAAATTTTTCTGTAGCTTTGTTTCTCAGCTCCGTATTTAGGTCAATATATTTTTTTAACCAAGGTGATTGATTGAATTTAAGTATTCTATGTGTTTTTAAAACCATCAAGCCGTTATTAAGAGCTTGTTTAAAATTTTTATAATGTACAACATATCTTCTCTTATCATTCAAATTAGGTATCAATTTTTTTAATTTTGATTTTGATGTGGGTGGAATAATACTTTCTGCTAAAAATGGAAGATCTGAATGCAAATCATGTAATTCTTGAGGATAATGTATATCCACCTCTAAAACGTAGCCCTGTGGACTTTCATCTGAAACATTCGAAATATCTAAATTTAAAATTTCTGTATCAGACATCCACTCAAATCCACCCGTTGGCATCGGTTGAGACATACTATGACCATATAGATTAGTGGCGTCAAGATATGTGATAAAAGATGATGGTTCTGTGGGATCGTAATTGGGTAGAAATTTATTATTCGCGATATGCTTCCGTTCCGAACACTGACTAATTCCGCCCCTTATGGCCTTCTTAAAAAAGTGAATCATATCTATATCCGTTAACAATTCCAACTCTACCCCTGTTAGTTTCAACATTGCGTCCCACGATAATCCGGGAGCAGTGTAGTACTGAGCTGGGTCTAATCTATATTTGTCCAAACAAATTCTGCGAAAATTTTCAAACACATCACACAAAAGAAGTACATCCGATTTTAAATAAAGATCTGAATAATCCCCTAAATTATGACATTCGAATAAGTTCCATACATCATTAGCCCTTTGATAATCTTCATCTGATATATGTTGATCATTCAGATTATCATAAAATTCCTCTTTAGAAGGTAATTTACGATTAGTTAATTTGTCTAAATTATCCATGAAACTATATGGAAATACACCCTTTTGCCTCATTAATTTAAATTTTTCATTGTCACTATAAAAACTTCTTGTTACCACCAATTGGTGATCTGCTAAATTTCCCCCTAAAACCTCTAAAGATGCCGATAAGAACTTAAAACTATCGATAAAACGTAATTGTAAATATTTCTTTTTTTTCTCGCCCTTATTATTGATATAGTCATGCATATATATACGTTTTGTAAAGGATATATATTTCTCCTTGTTTTGTGGTATTACATCTACCTTATCATTATGAGCACATAACTCTTTTATAAATAAGTGGCTGTCGTAGTTGCTTAAGCAGTGAAATATGATTGGTACAAAATTTGGTATTTTAAAATTTAAATTACATATCGAATGTGCGGCGGCGAATCTTAGTTTACCGGTAATATGACAATGATCTTTTACTTTTACGTCACCTTCTTTAAACGGCTTTTCACAAATACCACAAACGGTGGCATTCTGAAAGTTTTCTCTCTTGTGCTGTGAGTGTAACCATTGGACATATGTCTTTCATATATCTATTATAGATTTCCCTTACATCGGCTTCTATACGTGATACAAAAACTTTAGCCGCATCGGCTCCTCTATAAAGTTCAAACTTGGAGAGAGAATTGTCAAAAGAACATTTTATTAAATACGCGAAAGAGTAAGGCTCGTGTTTATAAGTCTTATTCGTGTAAGAACGTTGGGGGTTTGGCTCGCATGTAGCAATAGGTTTTAAAATTGATTCAAAATCAGCGTATATTACGAATGGTACTTGCATTTGCCTTTCAGAGTGTTCGAATTTTAATATATTTTCAGATACTTGCTTGCCGTATTTATCAATCCGTAATTGTGTTGATGGTGTCGTTGTATACACGTGATTACAATCATTGCGCTGGTGTTGAAATAGCTGACGTTCATGATTGAAATATAACAAGCAACCATCACAAAAATATTTTTTATGTCCATAATGTGATATTTGAGATGAAGCTAACCTAGACAAATCTTTTATCCAACAATAGTGAGTACTAACACAATCTTTATTACAATGATGACTTGCACCACATTCACCCGAAATTAGTAATAGATTTATATGAACATGTAATTTTTTCTCAGAGTAACGTAAAGGCCCAACTACTTCATACTTTACTTTATTATTTTGAAATATCTCTTCTAATCCATACACGTTAATTGAAATATTATTCATATCCTCAAATTTCGAAATGTCACGTAACTTTACTGGAAAATTCATACCTGTCAGATTTAAAACTGTTGAATAATGTGGATATGATGACATTTCAGCTGTTCGACCATTTGCAGGATAAAGCGCAGAAGTTACAGCCCAAGCAAAGCAATACTGGTCCTGGTTCTCCACATTTACCACAGCCTTCTTATTTTCTACAAATCTTGGTAATTTAATGTATGATGAACCACGCAGAGGACTATACTTATTAACATTAATTTCAACAAATTTAATTCGTTCGAGGGTCCATCCTAAAAAAAATAAATAAATAGTTATTAATCATCATATTCCTATTATTTAATAAAAGATTATGTTACCTGAATCACGTTCTTGGAACTCGGTAGTTTGCGTAACCATTGCATCCACAAAAGAATCCAAGACATCATTCAAATCCATACTATCATCCAAAATTTTATTCTGACTATTAAATGACTTCATTTCGGATAATTCTTGCGTTTGCAACATATATGTGGCAAACGTCTCCATATTTACTTTTACCGTATGATGAATTCTCAACACTTCCTCGAATAGATTTAAAATTTTTTGTCTAATCTCATTAAAAAACAGTACATAGTCCAGATAATTATTCTCACTGTGCACTCTGTATGTCACAATTCTGTATTTAAATGCACTCTGTACAATTTCAACACCATTATACAAGGGAACACACGAGTTTGTCCTATGTTGCAGCGTTCGTCTATGGGAAGTCATTTGATTTGCTCTTAAAGTCACATTACAGTAATTGCATGTTTCCATAACTGTAGATGTTGATGGGTGCGTATCTAATTTGGGCTGTTTAGCTGGAGGTTCATTATCGAGTAAATTCGTACATGATTGCCTCTGGTGACGCCGCATATTATCGCTACGTGTAAAACTTTTACCACAAGGAGTGCACAAATACATTTCAGCTCTTTACTATTGGAGAGTAGCGATACTAATGATCATATGTTACCTCCTCTAAATCTGTTAATATAACTATCCCCCTACCTATGCAGAGTACTTACAAGAGAGGAGGGCAATTGTAGTACTTAGGACAATTTAAGTGGTGGGGGGCAATTGCAGTACTTACGGTTATTAGAGTATTAACGATAATTAAAATACTTACGGTAATTTATGTATTTACAGGGCGGAATAAAGTACTTAGGATAACTAGAATAACTACAAGGGTGGGAGGTACTTGAAGTACTTAGAGCAATTACACCGGTGGGTGAAAAGTAATTGCAGTAGTTACAGTACTTACAGTAGAGGGGCGCAATTGCAGTAATTAGGGTAATTAGAGTATTTAAGGTAATTAGAGTATTTACGATAATTAGAGTACTTAAGGTAATTACAGTAATTACAAAGGTGGGGATACTTGGAGTACTTAGGGTAATTACAGGGGTGGGGGGTACTTAGAGTAATTAGGGTAATTAGAGTAATTAGCGTAATTAGGGGTGGGGGTAGGAGTGGGGGGAGGCCGAGAATCGGTAAGAATTCCCTACTCCCTTCCCAAAAAGAAAAAAAAGAAAGATAAGTAAAGCTTGTAGTAATTATAAGAACACCATAAGAACAACAGGAAAATTTTAGTAAGAAACACTTTCTAAAACCTTTTAAAAGTTTACCATTTTGAATTTTTTTTGCTTAGTTAATTGTTAAAAAGGAGGGTAACCCACCCACAAACTCACCATATGTAAAACTAAGTCCGAGGATAAGAATTAAATGTTAAAAGTAGGCCTAAATTTTAGTTTAATCGTAATTTTTAAGTAAAGTAGAGTATTTTAACTTCCCTGTACCTTTCTTAATTATTTATTGGCTCTTGATTGTCTTTGAAAGACAATTTTATTATGCTATAACTATTTAGCATAAAAATAATTATCTTATCTAAGTAATTGCTAAGACACTGCCTACGGTCTAAAGTAAATGGGGTTTGTTTTACCATTTGAGATTTAGTATGGTTATTTTGCTATACTTTTCTTGTATTAATAGATATTTAGTAGAGGAATTTATTTAAGTCAGTTTCTTTTAAGCTATTTAACAGATTTGAACTGCATAAGCGAAATTTCAAATAAGTTTTTTTAATATATTTAGTTTAAAGTAAAAATTGTTTTTTGTCTTTACTTTAATTGGTCACCCCTGTGACCTGGCGCCCACCCGAACCTTCTCCCCTTGCCACCGACGAGCCAAAAGAAAGATAGCCGTGGTGACACCTTGTGACGACACTTTCAGGGCAAAAAAAAGTGAACAACAATAAAATTTGATTAAAACTGTTTGGATAGGCTTGAGCTAAATTTCTCAAGAAAATTTTTTTGAATTTTATTTAATTCCTTAGAACGTCACAGTACTAATCATGATTATTTACTACACGAGTGATACAAGTAAACTAATTATTCTGTACAATTTATATTCTTTTTAGAGGAGAGAGAAAATGGTGTTTAACATTTAGATTGTGTGACTGATCAAGGCAACAAAAACTGTTACTTAAATGTCATGTGTTTTACCATTGTTTTTTTTTTTTAATTTTTACGCCCTAATTAAGAAAATCAGCTATCCTTGTAATTATGCAAGTAAAAAATATATATAGCAATGCTTTTTGTACATACATAATCTAAACTCTTGTAAACGTGAAAGCCATATTATCAACTGCGAGGTTTGTAGTTATCTGAAAGGTGTAAATAAGCAGCTGGTATGCCGGAAGGCAGAGTTTATATACAGAATTTATTATGTCCTACTCAGTCTCTTAATATAATTAATTCGCAACACTCATAAGATGGTAGGTCGACAGAGAACTGCTCTACTTAACCTACGTAAGGTAATGCGGAGTAGGTTCTGAATATGCCTAATTAAGTGGAGAGTTGACGGCCCCGTCGGTGGATGCGCTGTAATACTAATTACCCTACTATAATACCCTCGGGCATTGTTAATGAAAATATACTTCACAGCACCGGCTGAAAAACTCAATGACGGTTCATAAACGCCGGATGTTTGGCACTCTGCGTTACTAAACGTTCTCTTTTGTTGAACATAAAGATTGCAGTTAAAACAAAAGGGGAAATGTAGGGTGGACATTTTTATATTCATCGTTAGAAGTCGGTGTTGAAGTGATGTTAAAGGCGCATCATAAGATAGAGCTTTTATAATAAAGTGAATTTTTAAATTCAAGGAAAAACAATCACCAACTTTTTAATATACGTTCAAACAGTATCACAATGTTATTGACAATAAAGTGAACACTGATTAGGATAATTGTTATGAAATTAATACGAGTTTAAATATAATTTTGGAAAATGTGGAGAAAAAATTTTAGCTAGACTTAAAATTTTTTAATGTAAACTCTCTACTGGATTGTCAGAAAAAATAAAGATGTTAAATAATTTGTATCATTCCACAAGTTACTCAAAGTAATATGTACATTACTTCAGTACTGAAAAGTGACCACGAATAAATGTTCTTTTTTTTTGTTCATTTGTTTAACGTCGGCCTATTTCCGCTATCAAGGCCAATCACCGATGCGAAAAGACGAGCTATCCTCAACCCGAAAATGTCGCTGAACCTTTTCTCCATAGAAAAGTAGAACTTTATTAGTTCCCTAATATGTAATAGACAAGAGACCAGCTGCTTTGCATCCCTTTCGAAAGATGGTACATGACCTACACAACTCCCGCCTAAATTGCATAGCTTCTGCTTACACGCTGATATGCAAGCTACTAGAAGGCGGGACAAGGGTTCATGTCACAATAATGTTCTTATCCTCGTTGAATATTTCTGTGGCTACTTTGGCTACTCTAGCAGAGCTGAGCAAGACTTCAGCAACTCCTCTTTGTCACTGCCGGCTTGAGAGACCTGTTTCTGCCTCGGATTTAATCAAGCGGCGTATGATTTTAATCTATTTAATTAGGGCAAGAAAAAATTTGCACAGGGACTCCCTGACAATTTGGCTTGAAAATGACTTGAATACTGAAAATATTTTTTCAATCAGTTTTGATGCAAAAATAAAATTGAACAAAAATGGTTTTTTGCTTCCCTGTAAGTGCTTTTTGAATTATGAAATTAATTTTTTCAAAATCGCTGAAGGCCAAAAAAAGAATTGAACAGAAGGTTCCTTACAAAATTGAATTTTACTGACGAGGTCAGGGGATTTGTGAAAGTGTAACATTTTTTTTACTAAGTCGTTAAGACCCAAAATAAAATTGAACCGGGGGTCCCTCAGAAAAACGTAAAATTCACAATCACAAAACACTTCTGAAAAATTTCTGGAAAAATTGTTGAAATTCAACAGACCGGATAGCCAGTTGACCTACAACTCGGATGCTACTAGCCTGCCAAAAAGTTTGCGCAAGACTTAATAATAATAATGATCGATTTGTAAAACAAAAAAAAAATATTTATCAAAAATTATTTTAAGTCGGATTCGAAAAAAAATTTGTCTGAGCAGTGTATCTTTTTAAGCTTAATTTGACTTTATTAAAATGAAAATAAATTTGAAAAATTATTTTCAAACGACTAAGTCGATAGTTATTAAAAAGTTAAAAATGATTTTTTTTATGTCCTGATGGATTAACAAGATATTTTGATAAAATTTATTTTTTGTAAAAAATTTGGCTGTCGAATCTCAAAACTCAAAAAAATTTCAATAAATTCTGAAACTTGTATGGCAGTCTAGTAAACAACCGGGAAACTTGGAACTAACCAAATTTTGTTAAAGAAATGAATTTTAAGTCGAGCTGATCTTCTATTTTAAAACAAATTAAAATTGTTTAATGTAAAATGTGGTCGAGAACTTTTCTCAAAAGCCTAGCCTCGCGAAAAATAATTTTGAAAATGACTCTAAGTCTCGGAGTATGCAAGTCACTTACTTACCTGTCCTCGGAGATCTCAGATGAATATCGTTTGATTCTTATTTTTTTGTTAGTAGACAGCCTACATCCGTAGGAACCTACTTGGGAGTTTCTAAGTTTAATAAATAAAAGACAACGTAGAGTTTTACAATAAAACCTGATGACGGAAGACTCCTCAAGCCAAAATCTACAAATGATAAAAGCAGTCGAAGAAGTGCTTCTGGTTTTCTGCGGTGGATGTTGTAAAAATATTTTATATGTGGTGGACGCCGTCTTCGTATCTTTACTAAAAAATAACCCAGCCCCGCGCGTGGAGAAATTTCTTAGTGCCTATCTTAAGACTTGTAGGGCCCGTGGAGATCTAATTACCTATAAAACTTCCAACGAAAGACTGCTTTTAGGGCTTTAGATCAGTTGGTGATAATTAATAGGGTTCACAACCGGTTTTAGATTTATTAATTATCGTTCCCGAAGGGACATCAAGTCTGTTTTAATGCAAAAGTTAAAAATGTATTCGTTGAAAATGATTTTACTATTACAACGTGCTGGCGTGGCTTCTGGGTGGAGAATTGTCTCAACTTGTCTGAAATTTTATATTTATAAGGGTTCTGTCGTCATATATTTCCCAAAATGTGCAAACACAGTCTCCACAATTTTTAGTACGGAATTGGCGAGAAAATAATTCAATATTTTTTTAAAAGAATTAAACTGTAAATTATAATTTACTTTAGCCAATAAATAATCAAATATACAAAACCAGCCTTTTCGCTGTCTCAAGTTAATGACATTTCTCTTAATAGTGTAATATTAGTGATATATCTGCAATGAGCATATTTATTTAAATAAACCGAACTCCACTTTTTACCTTTTAATTTTTCATATTATGGTGAATGCGCCAGTGAAAATTATCGAATATATTTTTTTGGTTACACTGTAGTACCTATAACATCATTTTTCAGTCACTATTTACTTTATGTGTTACAAACATGCTTTAATATAGCGTATTTAGAATTTGCTTTGTGATATTATTAATGTAGGTACTTTTATTATATCCTCTACGTGTTTCCAGTGATTTTGGGATTTTTTGAAAATTGTAGTATTATAATGTATCAAATTAAGAGTGTAGAGTAATAGCGTTATCTTAATTCCAGGTTTGTATACTATTTCCAAAATGGTAAAAAATGTAGGATTTTGTTTACTTTTAATGACTTCTACTTCAAGAATTTGTTTAACATCATATACATTTTCAATTTTCCTATATTGAAGACTATTTTCTCAATGATAGCGACATGTGCATTTGCTAGATCATGCATCTCTCTGGATGTTCGTTTATTGTTCTGTTCACCATTTTTTATGTCTCCACAATAACTCAAAATATCAATGAAACGTTGACCACATTTCATATAGACATAAAATTTTTGATTAATATTGTGAAGTCACACGTTGTTCATTTCAGCCACTGTCCTACAAATTATTTAAAAAAATTGATAAATAAACCTCTGAGTCTAAGGTTGATTTTCAAAAAAAATGCTCTTTCCTATCCAAAAAATATCTGGCTCCCTAAAGAAATAAGCTTAAATATTAAATATTTTAAGATGATTAAGAATTAACGTTTCGGAATACTCTGATTCCGTTCTCAAAAGTAGAGCAAAAATGTCTTTAATAAAATATTGTCTTTTGGAGCAAAGCCAAACATGACAGTTTTTGTTTATATATTTCCATAAACATGTAAATCATTATGTTCTATTGGTATTTTGTATACTTACCTCGTCTCTAAGGATTGACCACCAGTTCGTGCAAAAATCTAGAGAATAACTTGATACATATTTATCACCGCTCAACAAAATAATGACTGATTCTTTCAGTTTTCTTTTTCCAAAACTTTTACAAAATTTTACTTAATAATGTGGTTGCTATTCCACGCATGCTCTCATATTTTAGTTTTTCAAATTGCACCTTCCTAGCATAATTCTTGTGTTCAGCAAGCCGTACATTGAAAGATTTAGACGACTTACCGACATAAAACTTATCGCACTCGCAAGGAATTCTACAAATACAATTTTTTGCACATCATTTACCGGTTTATTTTTTCGATAATATATATCTCAACGTGTTATTGGTCTTAAACAAAATATATTTTTTCCAATTTTTTTAATTTATTGTATTGAAAAGTGACGTTTTTGGTTTGAATATTTGGACGAAGAAAATCACATTTTTATAATAGGTATTACTTTTTGTTGCTGTTGCTAGGCGATTACTTTTTGGACTCAAAACAATAGTTATGAACAGAATAACGATCAATTCGCTGTTATGCGACAAATGAAATAAACTCTCGTATTGTCGAATGTTATATATGTGTGGCAACAGTGTGTATACTGGCTGAATTGTTTGCGTACAAATATCTCTCAATACATTGGTAAAGTCTTGAACAAAATATTTTTAACCGTTTGTATATTGATATTAAGGAAACCGTTATCCGTTGGGGTCATAGTTGCAACTGAAAAGTGCAAATAACTACTTTAAACCACTCGCGTTATATTTGAGGTTAACTGAAATATAGTAAATTTTTCAATAATTAAATTGCGACGTTGCCGCTGTGAGAAGTATCTCTTGGAATATGGCTTCGGTTTGTCCTAACTGTTGTGGTAACATATCAAGTAGTACCAAGAGTATAAACTGCGATAAATGCAATTCAAAACTGCATTTAGCCTGTGTTGACTCTACAGTAGAGGACATGTCAAAATTTACCCGTTCAAGGGCAAAAGGTTTTCGATTATTCTGCAAAAACTGCATTAATGGTATTGATAAATTAAATGAAATAACTACTTTACTACAAGATTTGAACTTAAAATTTTTGAACATGCAAGAAAAAATGACTAGTATGGAAACTTCATTAAAAGAGGGCAAAGTAAATCCTTGTTCTGCTAGCTTTGAGACTGTAGTGAAAGAAACTATGGAGAGAATTGAGAGGAGTAAAAATCTCATTGTGTTTGGAGTCGCTGAATCGGAGAATCCTTTAGATTATACAAAAAAAAATTATTGAAACAGTTAATACGGATCTCGAAGACAAAGTGATTTCTGCAGAAAGAATTGGGAAACCTGGAAATGATCGTCCTAGGCCTATTAAGGTCACTTTTGTTAACTCGCAGAATGTCAAATTCATTTTAACCAATCAGAATAAAATTAAAAACTCAGAATATAATGATATAAAGATAAAATCTGATCAGACAAAATTCAGCGTGATTTTCTTAGTAATTTGAGAACAGAATTATTTAATAGGAAGCAAAATGGTGAAAATAATTTAACCATAAAGTATATCAAAGGTATACCGGAAATAGTTGAGATTAATCTACATGACACTAGTAGTCCCCCCTTCTTCCTCCAATCACCAAGCAAATCCGGCAAATAGTCTTAGGAATAGACACAATAAAAAAAACACAAATGTAGCCTAAAAGTCTGTCATATTAATATACGATCACTTGTACCCAGTTTCGATTTGTTTTCTGACTTCATCTTGTCTGAGCAATACCAGCTTATAGCAATCTCTGAATCCTGGTTAAAACCTGATTTTCCCTCTAATCTTGTTTCCTTGCCAAACTATCAACTAATAAGGGCCGATCGTCTAAATAGGGGAGGTGGTGTTTGCTGGTATGTACATAACAGTATTAAATTTAAGCTGATAAATATGGATAATTTCTTACTAAATAATGATTTGGAGCAACTATGGATTTCTGTCAAAATAAATAAAAAAACAATAGCATTTGGAGTTACATATGTTCCCCCTCCTGTTGCAATATCTGACTTAGATGTAGTAGAGGAAAGTTTAAGTTACATTTGTACGTGTTCTGATGAACTGGTTTTAGTTGGTGACTTAAACACTAACTTCCTTGAATCCACTAGTATCCATCTTAGACACTTAAATAAGATTTTAGACATTTTTAATCTTACGCAAGTCATAACTGAACCTACCAGAATAGGAGGAGGCACGGCTTCACTAATAGACGTGATATGTATAAGTGGAGACATTAAAGTGTTAAATAGTGGAACTACGGACTTGTATAACATATCGGATCACCTTTTGGTTTACTGTAATCTTGATTTAACTATTGATAAAAGTTCAGCCAAATTATTCACATATAGAGATTACTCATTATTTGACTATGAACATTTTTCAGAAGATGCCAGATCTATTAATTGGTCATGTGTTACTATCATTGAATCTTTGGATGAAAAAATTGATTTTTTAAATAGAGCAATATTATTGCTGTTTGATATGCATGCGCCTTATAAAACGATATCGGCTAGAAATAAAAATTATCAACCGTATGTTACTGAAACTTTAAAAAAGATGATTAAGATGAAAGATAAGGCTTATACTAAGTATCAACATACAAAGAGTCCTATTGACCTAGAATTGTATAAGGATATGCGTAATTATTTGTCTATTGCTATTAGAAATGAGCGAAATGCATATATTAACCATCAGATAAAGATCAATGCAAATAACCCCAGGAAATTGTGGAAAGATTTTTCATCATGGAATGTTCATGTTAAACCTAAATTGGAAATTTCTGAAGAACTGAGGGATCCTACTCTAATCAATGATTTCTTTATTAACAAAGTACAAGAAATAAACATTAACCAGGGAACACTTAACTCCTATGTTAATGAAACGAATTTGACTTATGAACAGTACGAGCTAGAGCCTATTACACCAGATAAAATAGAACAAATTGTAAAGAGAATGAAATCCAATGCATTTGGAGTCGATGGTATTAATCTAACAATGCTCAAATATGTGTTACCATTTTGCATGGAGGCATTAGTGCATGTTATAAATAAATCTCTATATAGTGGAGTTGTTCCCAGTATATGGAAAAAGGGTTTGATAACTCCAGTACCTAAAGTTCCGGTTGCAAATATTTTAAATGATCTTCGGCCTATTAATGTTCTTACCGCTATGTCTAAAATCATTGAAACTCACGTATCAGATTGCTTAAGCCAACATATGAACTGCAATAAAATACTTCCATCTGTCCAAAGTGGTTTCAGAAGTCATCATAGCACCAATACTGCTCTCATTAAGATAACAAGTGATTTAGCTAAAGCTATTGACAACTCTAAAATAACCTACCTTGTTCTGCTTGACTTTAGTTCCGCCTTTGATGTTATTAATCATGAACTATTAATTCAGAAACTAAGTCATTATAAAGTGAATGGACTAATATTGAACTGGTTGATAAATTACTTATCTGAACGTTCGCAAACTGTTAAATTGGACACAGGACTATCTGAGGAGAGGAATGTAATATGTGGTGTGCCACAAGGTAGCGTTCTAGGGCCACTTCTATTTATACTGTTTACTGCAGACTTGCCCCTGATTATCCCACATGGCTGGAATAAACACATCTACGCTGATGATACCCAATTGTACAAATCCTGTATCCCAGAACAAAGCAATCATGTGTTAAATGAACTTTCTGATGTTTTGTCCTCAGTAAGCGTGTGGTCATCACGAAACGGTCTAGTGCTTAATCCAATAAAAACTAAGTTACTATGTATAGGAACCAGATATTTAGTCAATAAAGCGAAAGAAAATATAAATACCAGCGTTATGTTAAACAATACAATGGTTAATATGTGTGACAATGCTAATAATTTAGGGATCATATTAGATAGTAATTTAACCTTTGAGTCGCATGTTACTAAAAAGTTAGGTATATGTTATGCTAAGTTTAAAGCCCTGTGGAGATACAAATTTGTATTATCACCTGAAACTAAGTGGAATTTATGTAATAGCTTAATTTTGAGTAATATGGAATTTGGATGTTGTGTTTATTACAATTTCTTAACTAATGAATTTAAAAATAAGATTCAGAAACTTCAAAACTCCTGTCTTAGGTATTCTTATACTAATATAAGAAGAGCTGAACACATTACTCCTCAGTATAATAAACTTGGGTTATTGAAAATTGAAAGTAAGTTCTTGACAATATATGCAACCTTACTGTATAATGTTATCCACTCGTCATTACCAGAGTACTTAGTAGATTTGTTAATATCTCGAACTGATATCCATAATGTTAATTTAAGAAATATCGAGTGTCAATATACTATACCTAAACACAACTCTGTTAAATACAAGTACTGCTTTGAATATTATGCGCCTAAACTGTTAAATGAATATCCGGAATGTTTTTCTCAGCCTTCAATTAATAGTTTCAAAAAAGCATTCAAGTCCGTAGTGTTGCACATCCAATTAAACAGTTAAATAATCTGTAATTAGTTTGCATTATTTTCTTCTCAAATCCAAATTATTGCCAATATACAAATTTGAAATATAAGTTGCTCATGTTATGTGTTAGATTTTAAGATTTTTAGGCAAAATTGAAAAACGGCTCTGCCGAATTTTGTCCTTTTGGTTTATATTGAATTATTACATTTGTGATGTTTTCTCTTTGAATTATAATTAAATTAGTGCAAATGTAATGTAATAGTGATTATAACCAATAAATGTGTATTATTTTTTTTTTTTTTTTTTTTTTTTTTTTTTCGGTTGCCCGACGCTGGACAGTCCTCCCGTGGCCTCCGACGCCTCACGGGAGTCGCGCCAGCACATTAACCTCAGCCACTCCTCACATCCCGCAGGGTTAGTGACTGTAAGCTACCGGAATCGTGTGCCCTAAGCAGACGGAGAGAACCCAGAATGACCGCCTTCTGCATTTGGCCTGCCAGCCACTCGGCTGATTTTTGGCAGGCCGGTATGATCTTTAGTTCCGAAAGTAGCGTAGGCTTTATCCCTCCGAGTACACCGATTATAAGGACGACCATTTTTACCGAGTAGCCTGGGTACAGCACTTGGAGCTCGTACCGGAGATCGCGATATTTGGTCCGTTTCTCCTCCTCCTTCAAGGTGATGTTTTTCTCTGCAGGTGCCGAGAACTCGATGACATACATCACCTTGAGTTGATGGTCGAGGAGGACTATGTCAGGCTTGTTGGCTTGGATAAGCCTGACAGTCGGGAACGAGTAGTTCCAGTAAATCCGGCATTTCTCGTTCTCGACAACGGACTCAATATCTCCGGGGACGTAAGGCAGCACTGGTGTCTGGTCTACCCCGTACGAGTGCCTTAGATGGTAGTATAGCACTCGTAACGCCGCATTATGCCGGTGGATGTAGGCCGAAATCGCATATATAGGGCATGCAGATAGTAAGTGGATGAGCGATTCCGGCGCCTGATGGCAGGTCTCGCAGTTGATATCAGGAACCTCTACACGCCACACGCGGCTACGGTAGACCAAGGTGTTGATAACACCATCTTGACAGGCCATAATGAATCCCTCGGTCTCCGACTTAAGCCCTGCTGACCTTAGAAAGGCGAAGGTCAGCCTGGTCGATAAACCCAGTGTTTCTATGTTCTTATAGAAGACACCATGCTGGGGTTTATCGACGTGCTGCCGAAACAGATTTTCCTGTTCGGCAGCTCTGATTCGGGCTTTCAGACGATTTGGCTGAAGTTCGGTGACTGACTCAACATCAGCACCTCGCCGGCCTCCTCGCCTGATGTCAAATGCGAGACCGAGTTCGTCTGCGGCTCTTTTTGCTGCCTTGAACAATCCTGCTCCCACTCCTACAGTTTCGTGATGTTTTACGAACCGCAGGAGGGGATCTGAGCTCCTGAGTATGTTACATGCCATACTCAGTACTACTCTGCCATGCGTACACTCCAGGCTCAAGAGTCCTCGGCCCCCCCCGATGACGTGGGAGGTACACACGAGGAACGGACGATCTAGGATGAATACTTCTGTGAATATTCATCATCTTGCGGGTATCTCTGTCTAATTGGCGCAGCTCATCTACCCTCCACTTTACTACTCCAAAGGAATAGAGCAGAATCGGAACGGCAAGCATATTAGTTGCAGACACCTTGTTCTTCCCCGAAAGTTCGGAAGACCAAATCTTTCGGAGGCGGTGTCTGTACTTGCCGCGGAGAGAATCCTTTATTTGTGATACATCCTGGATGTGCCTTTGTTGCACACCCAGGTATGTATAGGTCTCTCCGGCATCCAGATGTCTTAGGATGCTTCCGTCCGCGAGCTGCGCATCTTCAGGGAATTCCCCGCATCGTCCTCTCTTGAGGTGGACGACTGCACATTTGTCCAACCCGAACTCCATACCAATTGCCCGCGTATATTCTTCGACCACCCTAAGAGCGTTTTGTAGTTCACGCTCTCCGGAGGCATAAAGTTTAAGGTCATCCATATAAAATAGATGGGTGACCTTATGCCTCCGGTCGCTGGGTGGCCCACATTGATATCCGCGGGTTTGGCGGAGCCCAACAGACAACGGCAGCAGTGAGATGCAGAAGAGGAGAGGACTCAGGGAGTCACCCTGGAAAACTCCTCTCCTAAATGCCACCTGCTCTGTCGTGACCCGCTGCGCACCTGATGTTATGGTGAAGCGGGTCTTCCAGAGCGGCAGCAGCTGTTCTATGCATCTCACTAGTGGTGCTGGTACCGCAAGACATTCGAGCAAGTACAACAATAGCTGGTGCGATGTTGTATCAAATGCCTTGCGGTAATCAATCCAGGCCATCGATAGATTCCGCTTGTATTGCACAGAATCCTGTGTAATACAGCGGTCTATCAGCAGGCTGTCCTTGCAACCTGCCATGCCCTTCTTGGCACCACGCTGTTCGTGTATCTGCTGGAAGACCGGATCAACAGACCTCAGTGTCCTAGCATACAAGATACGTGTAAATATCTTGTAGCAGGAGTTGAGGCAAGTGATCGGCCTATAATTCCTCGGGTCGGAAAGATCCCCCCTTTTTGGGGATAAGCACAGTGCGTCCCTCGACGAACCAGTCCGGAATCTGCTGCCCCTCGTTCAACCATGAGTTGAAAACTCGCGCCAGACGGAGGTGAGTGGAAGGAAATTTCTTCCACCACCAGTTGTTAATGCCGTCTGGGCCTGGGGCAGCGAAGTTCTTGGTACCAATAAGTGCTTGTTGAACTTCCTCCGTACTGATTGCCGGGCACACTTCTTCTGGCTCTTGACGATGTCTGTGGCACAGAGCCTCGAAGTGTGCAATTGATGGAGTGTCGCTATTGAATGGATGCGTCGTTTCGTAGATTCCCTTCCAGAAGGTTTCGACACCTTCTACAGTCGGCGGATTGTCGACAACACGCTGTGGCTCTTGAAAGAGGCGGGAAGGATTCGTACGGAACAAATTGTTTTGTTCCATACTCCTCACTCGCCTCTTTAATGTTTTCTTTATCGCCATGAGCGCTCGGATCCTATCTAGACAGTGCTGCTTGATGGTAAGCATCACTGTCAGATTTAGAGTATGGTGTTGACGTCTTAATCCGGCTGCTATGCGCCGGATTCTGGGGAGTAAAAACTCTACCAGCCGTCTTATATTCCACCACACTCTGGATCCGAGAAGCGTGTTGTCTGGCCGACTGTATCTTGCCTTCGTTGTGTATTATTATTATTATTATTATTATTATTATTAGATTGTGTCAAAGTGACATAAAGTCGAATACGATAAGATTTTTCGATTATAATGTTAAGTGAAAGAGAAGATTACTATTTTCTTCTTAAAATCAAATAAAACATAGTGTATGACACATCTATCGTAACTGCGGGTTCAAATCCCACCATCAGCAACGGCAATGTCGGTGTAAGTGTAATTTCCATTTAGGCAGCTTCGGCTTTTATTTCGGAGGTTGTCTAATTTCTGTGGTGTTTAAAATTGTATACAAAATTTAATTTTTTTCATAAATTTCCTTTTTTTCTAAACAGAATGTGTTGTTTATTACAGAAAACATTATTTTTCTAATTTACATAACAACTGAAAAGGAAATAACTTAAATAAGCTTATTTAAATTTCCACTATGATCCGAATAACCAAGTTAAAGAAATAACCCGAAATTTAATTGAAACTTACATTACTTGAATGCGATCATATTTCAAATATTATCTGATACCAAGGGATAACGACATGTAAACTTAATATGCAGAGTATATTTGCATAAATCCCAAAACTTAATTAAAATTCCAATATCATACCCTTTCATAGTTCCCGCTGGATAATGCCCTAATCTTAATAATAATTCAAAGTATCTTTCCTCATATTAAACCCAAAATATAAATTACTTTTGCATGGTGTGCTTAAAAATGTATTTCTAATTCATTCCGGCAAATTCTCGACAAAGCTTATCTAAATAAGAATAGTAATTGGCGGCGTACGGTGGTTCAGATTTCGCGATAATGCAAAAGCAAGAAGGGGTGGGATACGAAAACCACACAGATAAGGGATGACATGACTACATTAGCTTTACGAAAATTCGATTTAAATTTCGTCGGTCCCAGTGCGCCACCTTATAAAATTTAGTATTGTACAGACGCTCTTGGAATGCATATTATTATTTATAACTTACTTGAGCCATGGTGGAGTTACATTGGCGTACGTAAATATATTTTTTTCGTATAAATAGATTGAATATAAAATGTTATTTTTTCTTTTAATATAGCAAATTTTATTAGGAAAACTGATATTCAATATTTGTTTAATTCGTGGAAATTACTACGATCGTCGATTTTCAAGGTAGATCATCCCATCTTTATTATTAATAATAATAATAATAAAAAGAAAACGATGAAGATTCACCCTAGTTCGTCCGTTCCTCGTGTGTACCTTCCAAATAAACGAGTATGCATGGCAGGGTATTGAGTCTTACATATAACATTGGACGCGTTTAGCGAATGCAACTGCTAAGAACTAGCTCTCAACCGGCTTAGGTTTTATTCCTATTAACAGTTGTAATTTTGCAAAACGGTCTGAAAGCAAGCAGAAGATATTACCTGTGCTGACTAGAAACAGCGTAAAATTTGTTACTGACTACGTTGAGCAGCAGATTCCAGTTATAGCGTAGTCAACCGTCTCGTTCACTGAACTGCTGCCGGTCAACCTCCCAACTGTTGTATACGCTATACGCGCATAGTCTCAAGAGATTAGATCTCTTCTTGTGGTTTGTAAAATATAGTCAAACTGCAGGAATGAAGCCAGTATTTTTCAAGGCAGCAAAGAAACACCGCAAAACAATTCAGTCTCGCATTCGACATCAGGCGAGGCCAGCGCGTTGCTGATATAGTCAGTCATTGAGCTTCAACAAAATCACCTGAAAACGATTAGAGCTGCTGAACAGGAAAATTTGTTTCGGCAGCATGTCAATAAACCTCAGCATGGTGTCTTCTATAAGAACATGGAAACACTTAGTTTATCGACTAGGCTGATATTTCCTTATCTAAAGTCAGTTGGGCTTAAATTGGAGATGTCATTACAACAGGTTTTAATCAAATTAGTACCTTTTAAGTGAATATACTAGTAAAAATCATCTTGGGATGTTAAAATTTAAAAAAATGGAAGCTATTACTATTGAAGTTAAACTTTGCTAGCACCAACGGATTCAAAATATAATATTCCTAAGCCCAATGGAGAGCACCCCTTAGGACTTAGCACTTCCTTTAAAAGTAAATTTGGGGCATTGTTTTTTTTGGTTTCTGAGTTACTGCACACCTTTGGAAGATATCTCCTTTAATATATTTTTATATATAGAGAGGTCTTGTTTTGTTTCAAGCCTTTTTATTTAGGGTTTGCCAGTATAATTTTGGAGCATTACATATAATTATGAAAATTTTTATAATTTTAGAAAATACGCTTGAACAGAACACGAATTTACCAAGACGAATAAGTATAATCAGTAAGTATCGCTATCGTCCATTAGCCACCTACATGTTATCAAATTTATGTTTATAGCTGTGGAATATTCTTTATTAGTGGCCTTCATAAACAATAAAAACAAATGCGTATATGTTTTAAATACCTTTGTAAGCACAAAAGTCAAGTTCTTATTTTATATTGTGTTTTATAACAAATTTGCGTGTATATTTGGTATGAGAAAATTAATATAGATGCTTTATTTTATTTTTATATACTGACAAAACAAAATATCTCGACACACTTTGGGTGGATTTGATGGTTATAGCTAGGTCCACTTTACGACAAATCGTTTCCCGTACCCGTGAGGATACGTGCTATTATTACGGCCCATATAAGAAATGTTTTTGTACAGATTTTTATGATATGTCTATTACTAACGGAATTCTAATAAATTCTGTTAGCGTGGGAAACATTGTTGAGATGAATTGTACGGGGTCATTTTATAAAGCACAAACTGTAAATGTAAGTAGATCACTAGAAATTAACAGCTTTTTCTGGAATAAACGTATCTCGTAAAATTCACCGTTGACGAGATGTGGGGTACTGTATTTCTAACTCTCCAATTTGTATTTTCTAATTCCGAAATAGTTAGAACTATCTTTCTCAAACTTCTTACTTGTATTATTTTCTTTTGTTATATTTATGAACATTAACATCATGGCGGAATTGAGTACATTACTATTCCACCACTCAACCAGAACAGACACACACACATATACAACAATTATTCCCTCCTACATTTGACAGATACTTCAGCTGGGACTAGAACTCTGGTGAATTTGACAGTGATAAATAAAGCTGGCCGAGGTCACCTGGCCGACAGAGCCGTCATATGACTCATATGTTTACATCATATCATAATACTCGAATAAGTACAATAAATGGAAATAAATTTTAACAATAATGTTACATTTTATAAAAATTTGTATAAAACTCACCCTTTTAAGCAGATTTATGAAGTAGTTTGGTTGTCGTCATCACAAAGTAGGGGAGATCTATAGCATTATAGAATCAGGTATGTTTCTAGAGCTGTCTCCGTCAGCGATGTTCGCTTTGGTGAAAAAAATATGTTTGTATTTTGAAAATGACCGTTCGACATCTACGGATGTAATACAGGCATGAGTAAAACAATCTGTGAACTCATTTAACGAAGTTGTAGATGCACCATCACAAATTTGTCTTAATTTGCTATAAAATCAGGATCTTTCTGTAATACACTCTCGAATTTTTCACTAACGCGATTATTTTTTGCGTCATTTATAGCCTGTAGCTGTGTATTTACGTCGTCCACTATTTTCAGCGATTCCACTAACGACAACGAACTATTTTGCAATTTTTCTATTGCGTCGTGTAGTCCTCTATAATTGTTATTAATAGTTTTTAAATCTGTTTCCAAGGGAAACGTCTTGAAAGCTTGTCTGGCTTTCCCCTAATAGCTGCAGCCTCGTTAGGGTTGAACTGTAGTATCACAGCTTTTATATGTTGAAAATATTCAGCATAATAAAAAGTCGCTTTCAACCACGTTCCCCAACGTGTAAGAATCGGCTCTGGAGGTTCAGGGATACTAGGACACTGTCTGTGAAATGCTCGAAGCCGTTTAGGAGATTTGAGAAATACTTTTTCTGTATTTGCTATCAATGCATCTACCTCTGGAAAACATTCTCGAATCGTTTCTGCCACAAGATGTAACGCATGCACTTTACACGTAACATGTAAAAACCTACAATTGTCTCTTTGAAGAGAACGGCCTACCACGCGCATTGTCGCGGCACCATCAGTCACAAACATCAATACTTGACTTGTTGAAAGTTCAAATTTTTCGAATGTCTCCAACACCACACGCGTAATTATTTCACCAGTACACGCAGTTAGTCTTTTACTAGCTAGTAAAAATGGAAATGTTGGTTTAAGAGGGTCCAGTACACGTACTATAATATTTAAAATAGAATTTTTTTTACAATCTGTCGTCTCGTCAATACATAACCAGAGCCGTGTATTTTTTAATCCGCATTTAATCCTATTTACAATGTCTTCACGAACAGCTGGAATATATCTACGTAAAGATGTACGACTTGGTAAGTTCACCTGGGGATTATATTTATTCCAAACTCCCGAAATGGTTGTTTATCCAGTGTGTGTAGCGGAAGATTACAGGCTATTAACATTAACAATAAATCAAACATAAACTGAGTTGTCAAAGGCATGCCATTTTTTTTATTTTGATGTTGCACGGTATTGATATGACGACGACAATCTGTTTTGTGCCAGCACATTAAGTCTTGATTGCAAACTTTACAAATTATTTTGCATCCGTCATAGAATAAATCCGGAAATTCACCAATAAATTTATTCACTGTGTCCGCGTACGGTCGTTTTTTACCCTTTGGCGCATTTGACATTATGTATAATTTATAGGGACAACCTCACGCATTAACCTTTCAAATAAGACTGCAGCGTAAATCAATTCTAAATCGGCACGTGTGACGCCAGCATAAGACCGTGGCTGTACTCCAGCCACCTCGGCCAGCTTTAGTGATAAACCATGTACTGCCATATAACAATGCTCTAGCCAACCCTGCTACGTCTTAGTATTGTTAAAAGCGCCACTATACATCCATACCCTAGCCAAGAGTCGATCCCGGAACCCCTTGGTCTGACGACTAACTCTGAGCCACTGAGCTCATTTGGATGTGATGTCTTCACATAGTGGTAATTTCACTGAAATCGCTACACTGGATATTATTGTTCCTTGTCCACTAGAACCTTTTAGAAGTTTTATATTGTATGCCACTGGCTAAATTCTGGTTATAAACTTAATTCGAAAAATTGTTTTTTAATTTTTTTGTCATCGGTAATTTCCTGATAGTACATAATTTTCAATAATGTTTTATGCACTAATTGTACAAATTAGATGTGCAATTTTGGCTGTAATTTTGTTTTATTTATTGCATTTATTTTTCTTAATCTAAAACTTCCTGTGTGGAATTTTGCTTCGATGATTATAGAGAGAGTCCTAATTCAGGACTCTAACTGTAATTCAGTCGGTTGTTTTAATCAAATTTTCATGTTATAGTCAACGAATAAAATAACAGCAAATTTAAGATTTAATTTCTGCAAATGTACAATATATAAATTTCAAAGGGTTAAAATAAGGTAAATCCAAGAAAAAATGATAATCAGTATGACTACTGTACGAAACCTACCACACCCAAATGTTGTACAATATGTGTATTGAATTATTAGAGAAGGGTCTCTTAAATGTCAATATTGCAATGTAAGTCAAAGGCAGACAACCTATCCCTGGTCAGCGTTAGCCTTAGCAGAGCAGAGAATTCATTTTTTATCTAGAGGTACTGCGGTCACCAGTGCACACTGCGTGCGATACGATGCCACAGATTAATCTGTGACGATGCTTGCTAGTATCTGTCATCGCGTTGTAGCCAAATTTCAAACTTTCTTGGACATACTATGTCTAATACTTGAATGCACATAGTGCATGTAATTTCTGAGCGATATCTGTAATTATTCTAGAAATGAAAAACGAAAATCGGAAAAAGTTAAAGTTCAGCATCCTGTATGTCAAAACAGTGAATTTCATAATAGTCTAAGATCCGAATTAAAAGCGACCTTCACCTATCCGTTTAATGGATGAAAAATATTTTATATAAATTTTAATATGTTATAAAATATATCGCGAGTGGGTTGGCTGAAAAATTCCTGGCAAGACTATGATTAATTAAAAATTCAAAAAATAACTTTTTTTAAACATTGCACTCATTTGTTTGAGGAACAAATTTTATTCCAATCGAAACTATGAAGCCTATAGAATATGCAAAAGTTAGGTTGTCTATTTTTTTCCTAGCGGAACTATTGGGTTGGCAGGTATAAACAGGTAATTCGATACTAGTAATTTACATTCATCTGTTTAATGAATAAATCTTATATCAAAATAAAGGTAATTAAATTGCGAACAGAATGATATAGGGTTGTCTGCGAAAAAATCTGGTTTAAATTCCGGTTGGCGAGCTTTAAAAAGCGAAATATTGGTGAGAATGAAAATGTGCGACAAAGAAGTCCGGGCAAACTATCCAGTGCGATAGAAGAAGACGCAGCATTGCAGCTGTGCGCGGTTCGTCCATCGGATGAAAGAGTGTGCGCATATTATTTGTTCGTGCAATTGAGAAGGATAGCGATAGACTAGTAAATACTCTGAGCATTATTTTGGAGCAACTGGCAATAGACTTGAAATAAAATTATAAATATATATTAAATATAAATAAATACATATATAATATTATTTGTGATATTAGAGTATATAAATGTTCTTCTAAATAAAAATATGATAAGTGATATATACTTATCTTGAAAATTTTATGTGTTTTATCAGGAGGCTAAATAAAAATAAACAAAACAAATAGTCAAAAAATAAATAAAAATAATACTACAAAAATTTTATTATAATATAATATAAATACAAACATATTTTAATAAAAAGTTTCTCAATTAATGAATATTATTCCGGATCCGATTCATCGGAAGTAAAATTTTGATCTTCAAATTCGGAACATTCGTCATCATTTTCTTCTTCTGTCATTTCTACAATATCTTGTATTGTTAAAGGCGTTTGGTTCCCAATAAAAAAAAACATAGTAGGTTAGGTGCAAATATTAAAAAAAAAAAATTTTAAATAATTTGGCCAAAACAAAATTTAAAAATTTTCAAATTCCACGATCTTTAGTGTCATTATTTTATTATAAATAAAATATAGAAGATATATTTACTATTATATTATTATAATTTAGAAGATTCATTTACTATGTACTTACTGTATGCTCCGTACAAAAGTTATTAAATTCTTCATTATATTTATTTCCTAAAGCAGTGATTTTTTTTATAACACGAGGTATGATAACCAATAAAATCAAATGACGCGTTGGTTAGCTCAACTTCATTGTATTTAAAGTTCTTTTTTTTAGGAAAAGCCAACTTCAATGAACAATTTTTAAAAAGTTTCATCATTAAAATCAATTACAGAATCGTCCGAGTCACACAAAAAACACTTTTTTAGCCATTTTTTATCATAATATATTGTCAATTAATAACAACGATGCGTATTAGCACGTTTTCTTGATTCGAATATTGAGGTTAACTGCTCCAATATAATGCTCAGAGTATTTACTAGTCTATCGCTACCCTTCTCAATTGCACGAACAAATAGTATGCGCACTCTCTTTCATCCGACGGACGAGCCGCGCGCAGCTGCAATGCTGCGTCCTCTTCTATCGCACCAGATAATTTGCTCGGAACTCTTTGTCGCACATTTTCATTCTCACCAATATTTCGCTTTTTCAAGCTCGTCAACCGGAATTTAAACCAGATTTTTCCGCAGACAACCCTCTATCATTCTGTTCGTAATTTAATTACCTTTATTTTGATATAAGACTTATTCATTAAACAGATGAATGTAAATTACTAGTATCGAATTACCTGTTTATACCTGCCAATCCAATAGTTACGCCAGGAAAAAAATAGACAACCTAACGTTTGCATATTCTATAGGCTTCATAGTTTCGATTGGAATAAAATTTGTTCCTTAAACAAATGAGTGCAATGTTTAAAAAAAGGTTATTTTTGAATTTTTAATTAATCATAGTCTTGCCAGGAATTTTTTAGCCAACCCACTGACGATATATTTTATAACATTAAAATTAATATAAAATATTTTTCATCCATTAAACGGATGGGTGAAGGTCGTTTTTAATTCAGATCCTGTATTATAAGATACGTTTATTAAAAAAAAGATCTACCTCTAATTTCAGTTTGTATCTTACAAAATGACTCACCTTTTATGGTGTTTCTCTTTCTTGAATTGGATATTAAATTGTGTTTTACTCAATTTGTAACTGTTTCTAGTAGTGTTTATTTTCAGTACATAATAACGTTCGTTACCAAATTAATTCAACACTGTCAAAGAGGAGTTAAAATATTGCAGGATGCTCAGAACAACAATCCTTAGTTTCTCTGTTTAGTCCTGTCAAAAGATCTTAACTTCCTCCTGGCGGTACTTTGTTCATCCCGTCATTACATAATGGACTTGAATATATTAAACACAACACAATGTAATAACAGCCATAGTGACCTGTTGGAATATGTCTTTAGTATAAAATATTGCAAATGTGAAATGCCAACTAAAGTTACATCCTGCTTAAGTTAAAATTAATTAACTTCAGTATTGTAGGTTAAAAATATTATAATTTGCATGATGCCTATGGAAAGATCGGTGCAAGAAACTATGATATTTCCCATATCAAAATAAAATCATCATTTAATCAGTTTATTGTCGTAAGCATCAATAAATATGAATTAACAAGATCTAGAAATCCTAAAGTGGGTTAAGAATTAGAAATAAGTAAACTGCACAGAATTTTTTGTTTCCCTCAAGCATTAGAATCAATATAACTACTGGTATATTTAGAAATGTAAATTTTATTTATAAAAATAAGCACAACAAAAACATATAAGTCATAAAAACTTCCCTTCGAGTGAAATTTTAAATAAAATTCGCCATTCTCCTTCGTCAAATTTAGGCTTCAGGCTCAAGAGATAAGCTAAGCCTTTCGTTATCTACATGCAAACAACGTAATTTCTATTTAAATTATTGTTATAACTAACTATAAACAAAGTTATACGTAATAGAATGAAAAAGCCTTATCTCTTTGAAGTTATGTCATTGTTTTGGCGTTTTACTTATCGGAGAGTGAAATTAAATGTCTTACTGGAGGGCAAAGCGCAATCACATAAATGTTCCATCTCAAATTTTCAAATGAAATAGGCAAATACCGAAGCTTTATAACTCTGTTCAAAGAGATTCGAAATTTCTTTTACATCTTTAATTACTAATTAAAAAGACTATTACAGCACATACGTATGGAAGTAAACGATACTGATTTTGGTAATTCGAATAGTTAGTTTTATTTATTAATATATAATACCGTTACATAGAAAAAGGGATAATAGCCTAATTACAAATTACAGAGGGATTAGTCTAACGTCAAGTGTATCTAAAGTTTTTGAATTAACTGTTAATAAACAATTAGTTAATTTTCTCTTATTAAATAATGTACTATCCCCAAATCAACATGGGTTTACAAAACATAAAAGTCTTGTGATTTTGTGAATAGGGTTGTAATTGCTCTCGATAAGTCACAGGTGGCATTAGGGCTCTTTGTTGACTTCTCGAAAGCATTTGACTGCGTGGGCCATTCCATTTTACTGTCAAAATTAGAGATATGGGATTAGAGGTGTAACTAATGCATGGTTTAATTCGTTTTTGTCTAATCGATTGTAACAAGTTAAAGTCAACAACAGTGTATCACCCTTAGGAATTGTCAGTACTGGAATTCCTCAAGGATCTGTGCTGAGGCCAACTCAATTTATAATTTTTATTAATGACTTGCTTAGTTACATAGATCATCCAATGTGCTTGACGGTGTCCTACGCTCATGACACCAATGTTCTTATCTGTTGTAACTTTTTTAAAGAAGCTGAGGATTGTGCTGTTTTAATTTATAAGAGAATAAATCTATGAGCTACTAAAAATAGATTATGTATAACACTTACTCACTACTTTATTTACTAATTAACAATTAACAACAGTAAATTAATTACTGTCTTAACTATAATCACACTTGAACACTTATAAGTCTCTTTCTTATTTCTTCTTTACTCATTCTGGTTCAACTTAAGACTGAGTCTCGGCCCACCGTGTGTCTTATCTATATATCCATTCACACAGTCTAGAGCATTCCATAATATTCCCGGCCGTTCGCGTACGATTCCAGTCTCATCAAACCAGTCTACACAGTCCAGTGACGTAACAATATATATTAAAATAGAGTTGTTTTTGTCCTTTTCTTGTAACTAGTTCTAACAAAATATGAAAGTTTCCAAGAAATTACGAAAGATGAATTCAATTGTGACAATAAATCCAGTTTGAAACCATAAAATTTTAATCCTCATGTTTTCAAACAGTAATTTTATGGCAGGCACTTTAAGAAAACAATGAGTTTTCAAAAAATATAAATACTGTAAATTTTAATTTAAAATTATGGCTTGCAGTATACGGTTGTTTGGCTGACGCTCTGCATATTGTCCTAAATTCAAGCAGAAAGGTAATAACGTAAATCAGAAAAAATGAATGAAATCCAGAGTGCAAATAAAAAAATGCCATCATAATAAAAGTCCCCAGAACATATCATAAAGTTTATTAGCCGTATACTAGTTACGATGGCTCATTATAAAATATTTATGTTTTTCATATCAGCACATGTAAGCGTTCTAACGGACTACTTTATTAGCTTGCTTGATGGGATCCTGCAAATGAAGCCGCACAATAATTTCATATTAAAGTTAGTTATACGGTAATAGCTTCTGAAATATTTGTGGATTTTCGCACGTATTAGTTTTTGCTCATTTTTAAACACGAGTCAATTTGATTTGTTTATATTATGTAATAATTCATTTAATTCAGTTTCTTTTCATAAGACCCATTTGCTATGATCATTATGATCAAATATATTTTATACTAGGTCCAAGTTTTTATTTTTCTCTATTTTACTTTATACTTTCTAAAAGTATTTAAACCAATTATGGTATGGGGAGATATAAGTATTTAATTTAAAATAAATAATTATAATAATTACAATATGGCGCAAGAAAAAATAAAACAGATATAAATAAGATAAATTACATACAATAATTAATTTTTTTTTTAAATTGTAATTAGAATAAAATTTATCAACTCTGTCCTACAGATTATTACAAGTTTCACACACAAAATGTAAAGGAGAACATTTTATTAAATTTGTTCGCAGTGCAATAAGGTCGAAAGAACTACAGAGATGAATTTCAGCCCTTGGAACATAAAAAGCAAGTTTTCCAAAAATTTGAGTCAATCAGTTTTATTGTTTAAGAGTTTGTTTAAAAATATTAAAGCTTGTGTCCTTATCCTTTCACACTCAAGACAGAAAATCTAGTTAACAAAATGTGTTGAGGGACTCAAACAGAACTGACCAGTTAATTTATACGACATACATTTTAGGGGACGTATTTGATTGTATTCTAAACTTTCCGTATATATATTATATCTCGATTGCCATACAATAGCCGCATAATCCATCTTAGACTTGATATGTGCATTGAATAGCAGCATTATATTATTAATACGTTTGTATCAATAAAACCTTGAAAATTGCTGATGATAAAGCCTAACATCAGACATCATCAACTAATCAGATATTTACAAAATTGTCCTTTAGTAGTAGTAAAGCAATCAGAGTATGCTTATCAAAACGACAAATTTGGGACTGGAATTTTTTTTATCAAAGCCTCATTTTTTTTAGAATTTAACTAATGTTCGGATTCAGGATTTTTCAATGATCAATATGTTGAGCAATTGAATGTGTTATGCACAAGACATTTGTACTATGTTCACTTAAACTTTGCAGCGTTAGCTAGGATAGAGGACAAAACTCGCGCTGATTCTTGGTGCGGACGGCAGGCATATATACACTAGTGCAAAGTTCTTATAACGGTTCATTTTCATGTTTATTTTATTTCATAAGCATCGGTCGTAGTTGGACGGTTCACTTACTTAAGTCCAACCGACCACTGCAAAGTTTAAATGAATAGAGTTGGTGGATAAAAATCTGCTTCTGAACATGCAAATATAATACGCTATGCAGCGTTATTCCAAAATGTTGGTAAAATTACATGTTATTATGATAGTTCTATAATTTTCAATATTTATTTTATCACCATTTTTAAATACATGATAAATTCGTGCACTATTCCAAACACTTAGGATTTTACATGTAAGTATTGATAAATGAATATGAGTGTTAGAAATTCCTCCAGAACTTGAGCACAATCACGGATCACAAAAACTGGTTAACTTTGGCCTCACTTTTAGTAAAGTGGCTAAAACGTAGTTAGTATTAAATTAACCAATTTGTAAATCTGTTTATTACAATCATTTACATTTATACAATCGTGCGCAAAATTATTTGGTTGTGTAAAAGTAGTACAGAAAGAGCTGGTAGAACCACCTAGAGTTTCTTGTATATAATTTTTTAAGATTTCACAATTATAAACCAATAAGGTTAGTCTACTAACTCATCAGTCTACTAACAATCAGTACTAATTGAAGGAGTTTTGCAGAAGAAAAATTGGAAATAAATTGAGAAAAAAAGTTACAAAAAATGCACAGGCTCTCCAGATTTCTTCAAGACCATTAGTAAAATCTTTGCAAACTATTTTTTTTTAATCAGAAGGAAAATTTATCACCCCGCTTTTTTTTGGTTTTCGAAAATTTTGATTTGTTTTAAAGTTATAACATTTTGAAATTTACACAATGAAGAACTTAAATTTCAAAGTCATAACTAGGGCTGTCAAAACTGTTCCGTGGGACAGTGGCGTACGCGAAATTAATTAATACGAGAAACAATAAACTGTTACTATTTATAACAATGTATGTAAAACTTACCCTCTTAACTAGCTTGATGAACTATCTTGCTTATCACAAACTGGAGAAGATGTGTAGCCATTTTGCAGCATCAGGTATATTTCTATGGTTGTCTCCATGAGTGATGTTCGCTTTGGTGAAAATATATTCTTATATTTTGAAAACGACTTTTCGACATCTACTGATGTAATACACGCATACGTAAAATAGTCTTTGAACACACTTGACAGATCTGGGACTGCACCTTCACATATTTGTATAATTTGGTAAAACTGGTGTCTTTATTTAACACACGAACTTTTCTTTAGCGCTCATTTGTTTCGTCACCTATAGCGTGTAGCAGTAGATTTACTTTGTCCACTATTTGCAGTGACTCCGCTAACGACAACGCACTGTATTCTAATTTTTTTTATGCTTACATGTAATGGTTTATAGTTCTTCGCAATATTTTTTAAAGCTGTTTCAACGGAAATATCTTCGAATATTGCCTGGCTTTCCTTAATAGCTGCAGCCTCATCTGGATTGAATTGTAATATCACAGCTTTTATTTGTTGGAAATATTCAGCATAATAAAAAGCTGCCTGCAACCATGTTCCCCAACATGTAAAAATCGGCTGTGGTGGTTCACGAATACCAGAACATTTGCTATGAAATGCACGGAGACGTTTCGGAGATTTAAGAAATGCTTTTTTTGTACTTGCTGTTAAGGCATCCACCTCTGGAAAACCTTATCGATAGTTTCTGCCGCAAGATATAAAGCATGCACTTTACACGTAACATGTATAAACGTACAACCTTGTTCTTGCAAAGAACGGCCTACCGAACGCATTGTCACGGCGCCATCAGTCACAAACTTCAACACTTGACTTTTCAACAGTTCAAATTTTTCTAACGTCTCCAGCACCACCCTAGTAATTGTTTCGCTAGTACACTAACCTAGTCTTTTGCTAGCTAGTAACAGTGGAACTGTCGGTGTAAGAGGGTCCAGTACTCGTATTATAACATTTAAAATAATTTTTTTTTTGCAATTTCTTGTCTCAGTAACAAATAACCACAGCCGTGTATTTTTTAATTCACATTTCAACTTATTTACCATGTCTACGTGTACATTTGGTAGATAGTTACATAACGTTGTGTGACATGGCAACTTCACCTGGGCATTGTATTTATTCCAGAACTCTCGAAATGGTTGTTTATCGAGTATGTGCAGCGGAACATCACAGGTAATGAGCATTAATAGTAATTCAAACGTAAACTGTGTTGTCGATGGCACGCCATTTTTTTTATTTTTATGGAGTACACTATTTACGTGAAGTCCACAATCACGCTTATCCCAGCACATCAAATCTTTCTCGCACACTTTACAAATTATTTTAGCACCATCATAGAATAAATCCGGGAATTCTCCTATGAACTTATCCACTTTGTCAGCAAATGGCCGTTTTCTACCCCTGCGTACGTCTACCATGCTTTATTATTAAATTAATATCAACAATACAGTACAACAAATAAAATAAAAACACAAGAACAATATGCAATACGCCCAAGTGACTTAACGTGTACACAACTCGAAAGCTAATAATAGACTGGACTAGAGAAAGAGTTTCGCGGTCAAGGTGAATGCCGGCGACAGTAAGTAAATCTGTACTCTACGACCATGATATACAGAAACAATTTGCAGCTTTAGTCATAAGTTTGCAAAAAATCAAAATTTTCGAAAACCAAAAAACGAAGTGATAAATTTTCCTTCTGATTACGAAAAAAAATAGTTTGCAAAAATTTTACTAATGGTCTAGAAGGAATCTGGGGAGGCTGAACATTTCTGTAACTTTTTTTCTCAAAACTTCTTCAATCAGTACTGATAGTCGTGCCTTAAAATATTGCTTGGGTTCCATGCCTCAATACTGAGATATTGTATAAGCTAAATCCTTCAGCCGCCACCGTTAATTATCATCCTGTATATGTTATGTTTATATATGCTGCAAATGTGTTTTATATGTACCGTAGTCAAATAAAGGTCTATGAATTTAACAAAAATATTATTATAAATTTACCCTTATCTACCTCGGCAAAATTCAGGGATAATTTGAAAAGCACACAGGAAGTAAGTATTACTTCGGAAAAAGTCCGAAAATGTATTATTAACCCTTAAATAAGTTAAGGAAGTAATTTGCATCTAAATCTGCAAACAATCGACTACACAATCCAGAATAAACAATATGCTAAAAGGGTTTATTGTTAATAATTCATCTCTATCTCTTTTCGCTGTTGCCTTTGATCAATTATTCAAAGTTCTCACTCACTTTGCAAGTGCTTAATCATTTATTCAGATACAAGAGAAAGACGAACACTCAAATGTGTCTCCAATGTACAATTTTACAGTTTTCTTTGAGCTCTTATTGTAAAAATGCAAAAGAATGTGCTGTGTCTGTATCAAAGCCACCATAAATGTATATTTTAACGTTGTTAGAAATTTGCATTTTATATATAACGGAAAATTATTGCGTAAAATTCAAACGCGAATTTCTTTTCCTAACAAAAAAAATAATCAGAGAGTGAATGTAAGTCTTAATATGTTTTATAAAACTGCTCTTGTTGAAAAATAAATAATAAACAAACTGATAATACAATTAATGGAGCTGAATGTGGTTGATATAATCTGGTTGACTTGGATGCATCTAAGAGGCTGTATCTAAAAGTCACCGATATCTATACTTGATTTGATTAACTATGACAATTTTTACTGTCACAAATTAAAGCTAACTTCTTTTTTCATAAAGTTTTCGAATACTTCTCAAAAAAATCAACATGACAAAGGCCCAAAGCGCTGTAAGAAGGCTCTTAAGCCTTGTGTGTCCTGAGCTACACAGCTTCTGATAGCGATAACGATTATGATAACGATAAATTTTAATACAGTAAAACCTCTAAATAGCGGCCACCAAAATTTATTGAGAAAATGGCCGTTATATGGAGGTGGCCGTTATTGAGAGAAGGTCAAAAATAAATAAAAAATGTTGGTTATTTTTGTGCTTTCTTTATTAAATTCAATTATACACATTGAAGAAACTAACTACCTATATATCTACAAATTAGGTGTGCTTATACCTATGTACTCATATATGTACGTATTTTAAACATTACCTGCCATATTAAATAATTACTTTTTTTAAAAATATTTTTCAATTGAGGTTTGTTTTAAGTTTTTAGTTTTTGGTTGTAAAACCTGAGATTCACATTCTGTTCAAATTTGGACAACTTTTACAGCTAGTCGACGCTTAAGAAACAATACCTCATATTTTCATTTTTGCCAGAACTTGATTTAAGAATTTAAATTGATATCAACTCCCATGTCCAACAGTTCCCAATAGCTTGTATCTCCAAAATTAATACTGATACTTAAAACTGTACTTAAATGAATACCTCATATAAAAGCAAGTAATAAAATAACTCGTTAGTTTTTTTCGTTTGCTGTAAAATTGCTAATTTGGAGATAAGAGGTATTGTTTCTTGAGCATCATAGTTCACTTTTATCATTATAAAGTAGGAAACTGCACATATTTTAGTTTTTCACACATTTCACTCATATCTTTAATGTTTGACGTTCCAAACTCTTCCACACCACTTTCATTATTTAAATCACAAACTTTATCATGGATTAATTCATTGATTACTTCTTGAATGCCAACATTAGGATTTTCGGTCAAAACATTCCTATCAATACATGCATAATTTTCTAGGCTTACATCATGTAATTCAGAAAAAGCAGGGTTAGTGGAATTTCATCTTCGTCATCGAAATCTTCGTCTTGCTGGACATTTTCCAAGAATCCTGCTTTTGCAAAACATTTTGAAATTGTAGCTGATGAAAGGTTTTTCCAGGCTGCTGATATTCAAACTAAAGCGCTGGTTAAATTAATGCTTTTTTCTGTATCTTCAAATGAACTTTCGCTGTTTGTGAATGTTAGAAGCATTTTGATTAGAAATTTTCTATTAGCTATCTTAAAGTTATGAATAATCCCTTGATCCAATGGCTGATAGAAGGAAGTGGTGTTTGGAGGCAGAAAAACAATGTTCATGTTGTCTAGATGGGACGTGACATTATCCAGAAATAATATGACTTCTATTTTGTTTCTTCACTCTTTCATCAAATTTTTTAGTCACGAAGTCATAATTTCTGTTGTCATCCAATCTTTTTTATTGGATACCCATTCTAAAGGCAGTTCGTTGATATGAGATCCTTTAAAACATCGAGGGTTTTTACTCTTCCCTATGATTAATGGGTTTTCTCCCTTCTCACCTTCCATATTTGCGCAAAATAAAATGGTCAATCTTTGTTTTGCAGTGTTTTTACCGGCACACTTATCACTTTTTAGAGCAAACGTTTTGTAGGCATTGCAGGGTAAAGAGTCTGGTTTCGTCAGCATTGTACATATTTTTTGGTAAATGGTCTTTTAATATTACTTGTAGTTTTGTTTTCCAGGCTTCAACACTATTCAGGTCAACATCAGCTGACTCGCCGCAAATTGTTTTAAAGCGTATGTTATGTCTTTGACATAATTTTTGTAGCCACGCATTTGAGACTTTAAAACTCATTATTTTTAAACTTTCCGTTGCTTCTAACGTTTTTTCTTTTATTAGAGGTCCAGATATGGGGAGGTTTTTATTTCTAGCTTTACAGAACCAATTATAAACTACTTGGTTAATAGCCAATCCTTCAGTTTTGGGAAATTTCTCCTCTGTTCTGAATTGGAACCTTTTTCAAAGAGTTTATTTAAGTCGGATTTGCTTTTTATAATTTCGTTAACTTGTGTCCTTCCAATACCATACTTTTCAGCCAACTTTCGAGCACTGGTACTGAACTTTTCGCTTTCCACAATAATATCAATTTTGTCTTTAAGAGACGAACGTTTTCTTTTTAGCGACATAATGATTGTAACAAAATCACAGTTGAACATGAACTAGCTCAAAATCTATGACCCTACAGCCTCTTTATCGCTTAGGGTTTTGAAATTACTATGGAAAATACCAATAATTGTTGCATTTATAAAATTCTACCTACGAAGGGTCGAAAAATATTAGGTACATATTTGCCAATAAAATTGATGACCGGTAATGAGAGGTACAATTGCAGGTATTTTATGAAGAAAATTGTCTTTGAAGTGGCCGTGACCGTTTTATGGGGGTGCCGCTATTTCGTTACCTTCCAAAGCAGAGTGGCTGGGTATCCAGACCAGAGTCACTTTGTTGTATTTGCTCAAATGATTTAGACTCTTCTGACAGTTCCATACCATTTTGGAGTTACAGCGGTAGGAGCCAAGAGCTTCTATGGCTGATTTGGGTACATATTTGCCAATAAAATTTATGACCGGTAATGAGAGGTACAATTGCAGGTATTCTATGAAAAAAATTGTTTTTGTGGCCGTAACCATTTTATCGGGGTGCCGCTATTAGGTCATTAGTACGGGTATTCCCATATAATTGGTTTCGGAAATTTAAAAACTGGCCGTTTTTAGAGGTGGCCACTTTCAAAAGGTAATCAAATGTAGAGGTTTTACTGTAATGCATTTATTACAACTCATAATTTATTAGATAAAGATACTTCCTATAATAAACACGACATGCGAGTTTCATTAAACAAAGTATAGCAGGCATATATTAATATTCGCCTTGTAAAATCTGTGTGGAGATGTTGAGGGAAATTGATAATGCCAACAAGCTATTTACTATAATAGTAAGAAAGCATTCCCGTGTTCCCGCTAACCAAGTCGTGGTTAATCTCACTTTTAGGATATCGTCTTCCTATATAAATTTTCAGTTCAGAATATTTTAACCTACTGATTATAATATAATGACTTTATTTCGATATTGATTTACAACCTGTTGGGCCAGTTATGTTTTAATAAGTTTTAAAAGAAACTGTATAGTTTAACTTATAGTCGGTTTTTCAATGTTTAGTTAACTTTAACTGGAAGACAATATCCAATCAAACATTTGTTGCAACAGAGTTTGCATGGATATTATCTTTTATTTAATTACAGGGTTAAGAAAATACTTGAGCTTTCGGAATTTATACTTTTTTTTAATAACCGCGACGTTTCGAGAAACAATTTTATTTTCCTCAAGCCTACAATCAAAAATCTTACTTATAAATAACTGTGTAGAGTGGAAACAATTTATTACCTTAATTTAAATAATATAAATTAAAATTGAGGCTTGGTATCATTTCCAAAATAGAATACAAAATATGAAGTGGATCCGTATTTGTTAGTTAACATCCCAAAAATCTGTAAAAGGACAACAAAAAATAGTTTGACTCATAATATTTTACGTTTTCTTAAAAGTTTTATTGGTAGTAATATGTAGTAAAAAGTATGTTTTATTATTGCTAATACATTACTTTCAATAAAACTGATTAGATATTCCATATGTAATTATTTTGGACTGCCTTCAATTCTCCACCATAAATTGGCTGTAGATTCCCTAGTTTAATGCAATGTTCTGGTTTTTCTAGTTCTTGAAGTGTTAGAAATACGAAGAGTTGTTCGTACAAAAATACACCTTAAGATAAAATCAATTTCAATTAATATACTTGACCTAATTCCAGATGCTCACTTCTAAGATGTTATTGCAATTTAGGACGCTCTGGCTTCCTTTTAGTTAATAAAGTATAACATTTTTTATCGGTGGTTTCCTGCAGTCCCAATTCTTTAAGAGATGTATTTATTTACTTAGAAACGTCGGATTATCTTAATTTACTGTGTAGCTTAATTTTTATTTTCTTTTTATTCTGTTCGGCAAGACATTTACTATCATACAAACGCTACTTTTTGTGAGTAGTTTGTTACAATTTTCTCTTATTTGAGATGACATGAAACATAGAACAGTAGTCAGCTTAAAAGGCACTACTGTAATTATCAAAATTTTTAACGACAAGATAGCTGATATCGATAATACATTCATATGTTAATAATAATTTCATATAATAATAATTATAATAATAACAACATGGATTGAAAAATTCGGACTTTGCAACCTCCACGCAACGTATTTTGGGAAATGCTGAGACAACTCTATCTGGTATATAAACAGAGGTCTCTCACTCTCTCTCTCGATCATTTGAGACAAGGTTAACGGCCCTGGTGACACAAATTTCTGGTTACAACATTACACAGAGATTAGGTTAGGTTAGGTTTTTGTAAGTGGGTCCTTGTAGACCCTCCGCTATGGCAATTTGCAGGCCTATTGTAGCTCACTCCTAATTATATTTCACCCAATAGTTTCAATCTCTTATTGATGCTAATAACTTTATTGAGTGAGAATGTGTCGAGATCCTCTGGCAGTAATTTCCCTTTGCCAAATATTGAGAATCGGATCCTCTGTACAGCGGGACAGGTGCATAAGACGTGGTCTGCCTTCTCATCATCCTTCAGGCATAGATGATACTCGGCGTTTTCCACTAGACCTAGTTTATGCAGATGATAGATTAGTCGACAGTGCCCGGTATATAGGCCTGTTAGAGTTTTCAGGTTTACCCTGTTTAACTCTAAAAATTTCTTAGTTCTTGATTTCAAAGAGTATTTTATTAACGCCTTCGAATGAACTAATCTTGGCAACTCTTGCTAATACTGGAGAGTTTTTCTTTCAGCCCAGGTTGAGATAGCCATCTTAGCAGTACTTGAAGATATCGGTTCTGGTCCGATGATTCGTAATCCCGCTCCTTCTCTGGCCAAGAAGTCGGATATTTCGTTACCTTCCATACCAGAGTGGACGGGTATCTAGACCAGAGTCACTTTGTTGTTTTTGCTGAAATAATTTAGAGCCTTCTGACAGTTCCATACCGTTTTGGAGTTACAGCGGTCGGAGCCAAGAGCTTTTATAGCTGCTCGGCTATCTGAAAAAATTTTAATTGATCTGCGTGTAAGATGCCTTCGTACACACAGTTCAAATGCATGAAACTTGGACTGAAAAATAGTTGCATTGTTACCTAGGCTTGAGGATATCCTCACCCTTGGTCTGTAGCTATGTACTCCGGCTCCTGTTCCCTCAGAAGTTCTGTAAACCAGCAACTGTCTACAGTAGGTCGGTTTTATTCTGATTCCACTCATCTCTTTGTGGAAAAAGGATGTTGAAGGTCAGCTCATAATTGGTCATGGTAGGCATAGTATCCGAGGGCATTCCCAGGATGCTGTGACTCTATGTCATCCAGCAACCTGTTCCGCTTCATGATACTAGTCTACGGCATATTATTGACCGCTTGTTGCTGTCCATATGTTGCCCATCTGGCCTCTCTAACAAAATATATGTGAAGAAGGGGTAAGTTCAGGAGGATTTGCAGCTGACGGTGTGGTGCTAATTGCCCCCATCAAGCATGCTAATCTCTGTAATCCAGAGAGTTTAGTTTTGACTGTCCGGTACCCAGAGGAAGCGCGCTTTACATTCGAAAGCCTGTTGAAGGTGAGATATATGTTGGAGTTGCTCCACCGAAAGATTTCAATGTTGAAGTAATAATAAAAAGTTTTAAGTGGATTTTCTGTAATACAAGCGAAATCTATTAATGGCATGGTTTAATTACCGTAAGGCATTTGACACAACATCGCTTGAATTATGTTTACACTTGCTCCAATATCTTGAAGAACCAGCATCAGCTGATGCCACTCTAGAAGACTCGCTTCATCATAACGTCAGGCAAACACAAACACCTACTATGAAATATTTGGTTTTCCGAACTTTTCATATGTATCGGAACCATGGGCGTCGAGGAACTACAAAATACAAAAAATAAAATACAAATTAGATAGACATACACAGAAGATGATAATCATAGAAGCATTCATCCTAGAATACCCGTTCCTCGTATTTATCTCTCAAGTCAATGGGGGAGAAAGTTTTTGAAGCTTTTACAGTAGCCTAACAGGGTAATACTGAATATGGCATACACCATCCGTCGGAACTCGGATCCACTACCGCACTTAGTAAAATGTCCCAAATATTACGAGTGAATGCAGGATTATTCAAAAAGAGTAGCAAAAAAAAGCCGCACATTATCGCGTGCTTATTCAACATATTCGACTCTAGACCAATATGCCAGGGAAGTACTGATGCAGTAACAGTCACTAATCCTCAGCTGTTAATGATAAAGGTATTACAATATTTTTAAATAATACACATTTGCAACACTACCTTTTTCTATTGATACTTCAACATATATCATCTTTTGGACCTAACCTGTATAAAAATGATAAAAGTTATTATTATTTAGAGTATGAGGTCACTAGTAAATAAAATTTTCGTTACGAAATATTCGATTATTGAGTGATAATATTGAGTTACAATTAAGTTTTAATTTTCCGTCTTTATGTGGTTTCTGTTTTGTTTTAATAATATTACGCGGCTGTTTTATATTATTAAACATATTAATAATATAATATTCACACAACTGCTTGACCTTAAACATATTATGCTTTATAATTATTTGAACATCTTTGTTAACTCTGCCGTTGCACAAAGCCGTACACGAGCATTGTGGTTTAGTTATTTGAAAATACAGATTCAATTCCGTCCCAACCAAAAGCATGACTAGCACGATAAACATACAAGCTTGTTTAAAAGCGCCTACTTTGTATTGGATTTCCCTTGTTCTAATGAAAGGCATTCACCATTTATACTCGCAAAACCTGGTTTTATTTAAAATTAATACGTTCGGATCCAATAATAGTGCGTTTTATGTCGTTGGGACTTCGTATTTTAACTTGTAATGCTCTCATTGGTGTGTCAGGGTTAATACTGAATATTTAAAATCGGTTCTTTTTTTGAATTTGCCTATGCAATAGTAACATTTAAACAGATTCAATTCAAGCTTAATTTGTTTAAAGAGATTTTACTCGATAGAAACTGTTTAAATTTAACATTTTTCAACAATTTGTACATATTTTAATACACACTATGTAGGTTATTTTCTAGATAACAGGTCAATTCAAATAAGAAATAAGGTGGAAATATAATAACAAAAATTATTGCTAATTCATTCTTTCTACACCGTGTGTCTCAAATTCAATGCTCATCTTTGCGATCCCGGAAACCGTAAGAGCTACCCAACTAGTACCAAAGTAACAGGAACTGTCATAGGAACCTTAATATGTTAGGCATTACAGACTGTCACTAAATTTGCGACTTTAGTATAAAATTCACCTTGTGGTATGTCTGTATAGTAACAATTACGTAAATTCTACTGATTTCAGGTACTGCAAAATTATTACACTTACAAGTAACTGCTGCAGTATGTGCAACGTCGCGGATACTACTTTGCATTGCTTTAAGGCATTTTCAACTTTAAAGTGAGAATTAGTAGTAATGCCGACTGCACAGTGTTACCAAAGAATCACTTCAAAGTAATGATAACTGAAAGTGTTCTATTTAAAGTTCCTCTAACGTTATCGGAAGCTGTGGAGCTTTAAAGTTGTGTAACTTGGCAACACTTTCTTATTCGCAACTAATCGAACATGGCGTCGAAAAGCAGTAAAACAACAATAAAGTTTTTCCGGCATTCATCGACCTTTTATAGAAAAGTTATGTGACAGTTTATTGAAGTTAACAATTTAACAAATTACTTGATTGATGCTGAACCGGTCCTTATTCGTTGAAATAGATAAATAACACGGTTAGGAAAATTGTTGGGAAAATCAGACATTGTAGTGAAGAACTACAAAATGTTGAAATAAAGAATGTAATTGATTGTGATTGTTTGTGATTTACCATTAATTGTTATTAATTAAAATTTTGCCAGCTGAACAAATTCGCAAAATTCAGACAAATAAATAACTTAGGGAAGTTACACAGTTTACGAATGCGTGAATGACCAAATAACACAAAATATGGATAACGGTGTCAACTTTGTGCAATCGAGATTTTCGCCACATTGAATTTTATTGGTAATCAAGGTAAATCCCTGAGTTAATCATTAGTTTGATTTTCGCTAATAACACTTCCACCTTTCACCTGTTGTTGTTTAGTCAGTCATTAACGTGTTGCCAATCCCAACAATAAAATCATTTTTACCTATACTTTAATAATTTCATATAAGCTCATGAAAAATTCTAGCATAGGCGTGCGGTATTATATAAATACATTTTGTAAATGTACGCATTGCACCGCGCGCCTATACGAGAGAACTATGCACGACTGAAGGTCGACAAAGGGTCGCTCTGCGAGTCCAGGTAATAAAAATTATATGTGCTCATATGAAATGAATGAAGTATAGATCGGATCAGCCAGCTCTACCAACTTAATAGTGAGGATCGTAAATTTTGCAGTAACCTTTTCGTAGTAGCGTAGTAGAAGCCAGTGTAAAGCTACCAAGAAAATGACATTATTCGTCGCATTTGCTACTTTTTGGTAAACTATTGTTGTGACGCCATATTGACATAAAAAATATAATTTTGGAAACCATTTTTTTATTAAATATGGTAATTTGCAAACATCCTTTATACATATATCATTATTACTTCATAGCACATAAACAAGAAAATTTTTTTTTACATACAAAATTTTGCATTTTCGAGTGTACACATAATTTTTTAACACATCTTTTTTTTTTTAGAAAAACCAATTTTCTAGAGGGCGCGTCTTTTTCATCGATGAATCACGTAAATATTTTACAGAAAGTAAGTAGTCGTTTTAATTTCAACATAGTGAATGCAAAACATCATGGTTTATTACCTACACATATTTCATTCAATCGATTTAACTTGAACATATTGACTCACAAACTCACAATCAGTAAATCCGATTGCAATACATTATATTTTGCTATTCGAACGAGAGAGGGCACAAAATATAGTTGCTGTCATACCACTAAAGAGCTCTTCCAAAAGTCATTTCCACTACTTGGTTACGTTCCGTTTACGTAATAAACTAGTTATCAACACGTAATAGGGAAGGTTCCGAAATAGTAATTGCTATATAATAACTATTCCCCATTTTGGTGAATACTTGGTAGACGGATGGTTCCCATTACGTAACGGTGGTTAGTTGCGGAAACCTTTAAAGTTCCACTGATAATAGCTACTACGTAGAGACTACTAATGTGCTGCTTGGGTAGAGGTCGCTTAAATGGGATAAATTTTATGGGACTGGGACTGTTTTTAAGATTTCCTGAAAAAACGAAAATATTATGAATTTTTTTTGCTCTAACGAAGTAATCTTTGATCAGACAGGTTCTAGACTTTTACGTTATTAGGACACCTTTTGAGGACCAATATTTTGCTAAAAAATGAATGCTCTTTCACCCCCTTAAATTATAATTTTCGTCAAATCTAAAATAAGATATGTTGGAGTATTTATTTTCTACTATTTTGTTTAATCTGAAGGTTTTACAAGTTGCGTGATAAAAGTTATAGTAGTTTTAAATAGTTCCTGGGGTATTTCACCCCCTTAAATTATAAATTCCATCAAATCTGAAATAGTACATGTTGAAATATTTATTTCTCATCAACTTGTCTAATCTGAGGGTGTTACAAGTTGTATGACAAAAGTTATAGTAGTTTTATATAGTTTCTGGGGTGTTTCACCCCCTTAAATTCATATTTTAGTTCAATCTGAAAAGGCATATCATGGAATATTATTATAGTCTTGTATCCTAGATACCCTTAGGGCAGCTATAAAAAAACTATAATTATATTACATACTGTATAAAACTTGTATTGTATACGTATTGAAAGTTCATGATCTAAAGAATATTTTAAAGTGTAAATCATGTAGACGTTCTAAAAATGTATACAAAAAGCTAACTGAGTTAACCTATATATGGCTTTACTTTAATGGGAACGAATGATAATTTGGGGCAATACTTTGTCTTTACAACCTATAAATGAAACAAAAATGGAAGTTATATATTTGCCTATATTAAAGCCAGTGTAAAATTTATTCGGAATGAGTTCTTTGTTGACTTTGTGATGGTTCTACAAGAGCAAACCGAGTCTAGACGGGATTGATACAGAACGGAAAGTAAATCCCTAAAATTATCAAACAAGACAAATAGATCTAATGCTGAATTCATCTAGCGAGCTATACAAAACCGCTTTTGTTTTCATTAGGAATTGATTAATGTTATGATATTAAGATGAAGCTTTTGTAATTTTCCGATCAAATTAAATGTTTGAGAAACACTTGTTTCACATTGAATAACATTATCTCGCAGTAATGTTTTACAATAATTATATTACATAATTAATTAAAAACTAGGTACTTTTAATTAAAAAAAAAACTAACGCCCCAACTTTTCTAAATAAAAAATGTATATTGCTAAAGTTAACTGTTTTCGAGAAACTTGTTAATGTCATCGTGTCATTTAAGTAAGTTTGTGTAAAACATTACTTTAAAAATGCCTCAATATAATTTGTTTCAAACGAAGATATGTGAGATATGGGTTGCCTATACGCTCAAGAACATTTTAATAGGCGCAGTGTGCATCGTAGATATATGAAAATATATCGGAACAGAAGACAGACAAATTGTAAATTATTTAGAAACATTTATGACCAATTAGGCGAAACTGGTTCGTTTCGTCCCAAAAGAGATATTTAGGCTCACCAAAAACTCTCATGCGCAACTATGAACAAGACATTTTGGTTCATGTAGCAACAAACCTGGATATAAGTTCAAAGCTAATCTAAATGACCGATTCTACTTAATTTTTTACAATTTGGATTAGTTGATCTGTTGGACGATTTACCATTAGATTTAAGAGACTACGTGTATTTTATGCAAGATGGCGTACCAGCACAGTTCTTCGTGGGGGTTCGAAATCATCTTAATACTAATTTTCACATTTGTTGGATAGGTCCTGGCAATCGATTGCACTAGGCAGTGCGTAGGCTTGATTTTAATCTTACAAGATTTTTGTTTTTATGGTTATGTATTTCATATAAGAATCTCAAAGAGATAATTGAGCTGAGTTATGGAAAACAATTGTTATTTATAAATGAAGAAATTCTATTTAATATTAGGCAACCTTTTATTAAGCGAACATAAAAGTATATTGATATCAACGGTGGTCACTTTGTTGCTAATAAATAATGGTTGCTGCTACTAAATATTTATAATTCTAAAATAAAATTTACTATATAAATAAACCATATGTGTTATCTTGTATCTACAATTTCAAAGATTTCTTTAGATTTTTTTTTAATTTATACGTGTTTTTCATATTTAACAATTGTCCATCAAATCTGGAAAAAAATTTCTTCCATTAGGTACTATTATTTTTTTTGCATACAAAACTTAAATAGCAAGTATCTCGAAACAGTTGACTCTACCGGCATTTACGAAGTATACATTTTTCATTTAGAAAAGCTGGGGCATTAAGTTTTTTCAATTAAAAGTGTCATACACTTAGGGACTGAAATGCTGCAGCATCTTAAGAAAAAAAGATAAAAACTACAACAAAATTAGCAACTGATTTGATTTCTCTATCTCAAAAAAATTCCTACTGACCAATTTTCATTTAATATTTAAAAAACGTCAAAAATTATGTGACAAAATTGAAATTACAATGTTGACTGACAACCTACATATCTGTTAATATCGACTTTTGGATTAATTGTAAATTAAGTCTAGTTAAATCACAAAATTTAATTTCAGGAGTCCACTGTTGTAGTATGATCCATTACTTATAAACCACCCTATATATAGTATCTTTATAGTTAAAAAAGAGGACATAAAGTTGACTTTTGTGACCTTTAAGTAACCGGAATATTTTATAGTCCAGCATATTATTAATCCATCTGAATTTGTCCTAAGAAAGCAGCCAACAATTGCTTTCATAATGTAAGTAAGTATACAGTAGATATACAGTGTGAGGAAGAATAACTGAATAATGTACAATCATTATTTAAATATTGCCTACATCCATTGATGACATTATTTGATTATTTGAAGACATATGAAAAACATATTTTTATAAGGGTTTTTATAGAGAAATCCAGATATATTGAAAAAAAACATTTGAACGTCAAGTAAAACAAATATTATTCCATATTTAAATAGCTCGTTTTATTTTCATTCAAATATGTACACCTTCTATAAAGAATATTAGTAAATAATAATTTATACATCATCTTCAATCAATATTTAGATAGGTACTTATCTTCTTTTTTTTAATATAAAATAGTGCGCTTGGCAGATAGCAAGAAATTTGTCCTAGTTGCAGTTGATTGAATGACAGCGTTGATGTGATAGTCTGAGTGTAACTATTATTAGTTGATCGTGACCCGGATGTAAAAGGATCTGACAACTTGAAAATAACTATTACCTTTTTGAAACTTCTTATTAAATCTTCGAAAAAAGTGATAATTAATAAATGATTTTAAACAATAATTCTATAATATAGAGTGGAATAGAAAAATAATAACGCTGAAAAATTTTTTGCTTATTCTTATTTACTACTTTTACAAAACTTATCATAGATAAATACAACATACATCTTTTTAAACAATTATTTTCCCTGCTATTTGCCAAAATGCTGAAACTTAGATTACAAAAAAAGATAATATGCACATTATGTTCAGTGTGACTCACTCATAATATCTGGTGGCACGTAATATTCAGAGTGTAAATAACACTTTCTGTTCAATATATACATATAACTGAATTAATGTACAAGTAAAGTTAAGTTATGAACTTGCATATATATCAGGCACCAGATTCCAAATACGGAGGAATACGTATTGTTAAGAGATTCCTAGTTTCCATATGCCTACCATAATATAATAAGATAGAACGTACTCAGATTATGTTCACTGTTCGCATCTCTAACAGGGTCGTCTAAAGTTTTGACATCATTAGACGTTTATAGGGTTATAGATACTAACAGCATATGCCCCAGTTATTTATTTAATAATAATTTAATTTATACTGGGATCAGGTTACTGAAGTGTGCTCGGGGAATTTCTGCCATAATATATCAAAAACAATAATTAGATTTCAAACTCTCAAAAACATTACGTACAAGCTTAAATTTATCGTGAATGAATATTGGCAAATATAAATTTTACGGAGCATTCAAGACCTGAATAAAATCTTCGAATGGGTTCCTCTTGTATCGTGTTGTTTGAAAAAACTATATACTAGTGAAAATTGGTAAACTATATACTAGTGAAAATTGGAAACTACATATTATTTTAGCTTATTTATGGCTGATATAAATTATTTGCTATTTCGCTATAACAAAAGAGAATCTGCATATATTTGCTTCAAATATCATTACGAGTAGGCTTTATTGTCTATTAACATAATCTACTATTCACAAACTAGATACAAAGAAGCAACCTTTGTTTTAAAAACTACCATTTGTAGTATTATTAAAATTATTAAATTATTCATATTAATGACAAATACATCCAGTGTCGTACCACGCTCTACAATTAAAACATACCAATTTCTTAAACAATATAAAAACGGGTATTCCCAGGGAAAAATATACCTTTTCAGAGATAACTTATATTGAAGTGGCCAACATAATAAACAGACGTAAGTAGACCCTTAGATCACTGGTTCTAATGGTTCCGAGATATGCCCCTAGATAGCGCTGCCAGTACTAAGAATTAAATACCCATCGAACTCTAGACTTATCAAGATGGAACTATAACTGTTCGAGAGGGACCAGGAATGTTCAAGAAATTTCTAGACCATACATGGATGGACGTATACGGCACACATTGGGTTCAGGAGCTCAGTTTTAATTTGGAAATGAACGAGTAAAGAAAAAATAAGATAGAAACTAAAGTTGATTTATATTTATAAATGTTTATGTGTGATTATAGTTACGTCCTCCATTAAGCTATTGATGTTAATTATTAATTAGTTAATAAAATATTCGGTAAATATTTTCTGGACTTTCAATAAACGAATCTACGGTTTGAAGTGTTTGTGTAAATAGGAAATATGTAACGAAATTAATATGAAAACTCTAACAAAAATTAAATACATAATTTTAGTTCCTCTAGCAAATTTCATTGATCTATGCATGATAAATAATATTTTCGAGATGTTTTGAAAATCTCAAAAGTTATACCAATTTATAAAAATAATTCTAAGTGTAATTCATCAAGCTAGCGCCTAACGGTCATTATTCTTTCTTTTTGCAAAATTGTTGGAATTAATATCAAAGGACTAATTTTCTAATCATTTTGATCAAAACATTTTTTAACCCACTTCAGTTCGGGTTTAGAGCTAAGAAATCTACAACTATAGCTAGTAGTTTTTTGGCGATGGTTTGTCCACGTTCTCATAATTTTTGGATCTAACAAAATCTTTTGACTGTATGTCACATGAAATTTTAAGTAATAAATGAAATTTTTACGGTATTAGTAGCTCCGACCTGCTTAATTCTCACTTAATAGATCGTTATTTTGTTTCTTGTCAAAATAGATACTCAAATTTCCTTAATTTATTCATCAGCTTTACGCTCGATGACAATAGACAAAAAAATAACACCCACCTTGAAATAATTAATTTGCTATCGTCCATCCTGTAAGGTCCATATTTGCAAATAACTGAATTATTGAAATTGAGGTTTCATTTAAGTGAAGTATAATATATATAGAATAATGTAGTGAATAGTACAAGAAATGTCCTTTTTGGGGTTCCACGGGGTACCGTACTGGGACCGTTACTATTCAATCTTTATGTGAATGAAATATTCAACATACCCATCACCGGCCAAATAATAAGTTTTGCCGTTGACATTGGCATTGGTTCATAAAGGCAAGGGCTGGCTATGTATAAAAAAGTTATCCAACAGGACTTTCCTATACTATTAGACTTTTTTTGCTGCTAACTTACTTACTATTAATATAAAAAAAAAGAAAATATTTACCATTTAAAAACTATATTAACAACCTGCCGACCTATAAAAGCATAAAATTTAAATTTAATGACACATAAGTCGACCTTGAATCGTGTCAAACTATAAAATACTTAGGAAATATTATTGACAGCCAACTGAAATGGAATACACATATAAGCAGCATAGTACAAAATTGCAATGCCTTATTCCAAAATTCAAATATCCGAAAAAAATTTTCGATGTCAACCACATGAAAACAATGTATTACGCTTTAGTACAAACCCATTTAATATACGGCAACAATGCTTGGGCAGGCGTAATGGACTGCCATCTAAAACAACTCGAACAACTGGTGACTCGAAGGTGGATTTTAAAAATAATATTTAATAAACCCTACCTCTTTCCGAGCAACGATTTGTATCTTGAAACAAAAATCCTAGACATTAGGCTGCTGTTTTGTCAAACTTTGATATTACATAAGAAAAAACATATAACCAAAAACCAGACAGTTGACTACACACAAAACACAAGATATAAATTAAATTCAATAGTCGTACCAAAAATGGAAAAAACAATTGGCCAAAGAAGCTTTACTTACCTAAGTCCTAGGATGCATAATATTATACCAAATGAATTAAAAAACTTAAATTCTTACAACTCATTTTTTAAAAAAAACTATTGCAATAGATTCTGGCAACCCCTAGAACTGTAATTCATCAAATGATTTAGTAAAAAAAATAAATAAATAAATAAATAAAAAATATATGCATAAATGAAGAAATAATATACTGTTACGCCACTGGACTGTGTAGACTGGTTAGATGAGACTGGAATTGTACGCGAACGGCCGGGAATATTCTGGAATGCTCTAGACCGTGTGAAAGACACACGGTGGGCCAAGACTCAGCCTTAAGTTGAACGTGAACGAGTAAAGAAGAAATAAGAAAGAGACTTATAAGTGATCAAGTGTGATTATAGTTAAGACAGTAATTAATCTATTGTTGTTAATTGTTAATTAGTAAATAAAGTAGTGTTACCTGGACTTTCAATCAACGAATCTACGAGTATAGGTGTTTGTTTGGAGAGCAAATACGTAACAATACATGGTCTTATTATTTAAGTTAGTGGTATTTAATTATGCATATCACTGTTTTTTTCCTATTTTTTCTTTCTCTTCCCCTATTGTAATGCACATTATTATAGATACTTTGATTTATCGCATAGCATAGTCCACGAACAGATTTTTCTCTGTGGATTTCCCTATGTTTATTATTCACATCTATTAATATACTTAGTTCATAAATACATACTGTATATTTTATATTTTCTGTGTTTCAAAAGTTGTATTTCATCTTTTCTAAATAAACATTATTATTATTATTATTATTAAGTAATGTTGGTTGTCTTCATAGTGATTTGACAATAATGAAGATTTTTGAACTTTATACATATTATGTGGCTGTCTCAAGGATTATTCTAACAACAATTTACTGCTTTGATATATTAGAGAAGAAGCAAAAGAACCACATCATGCCTCAATCCTTTAACAAATAAAATATTTATAAACACATTATTGTTTGTAATATTTCGAATAATTTTCTTCAATTTTCAGTCAGATGTATATAACAAACCAAATACTACTGAAATAGTTTTTCAGTAGCGTGAAGGATGTAATAAAATCTCTCTGAATAATTTGATACATAATTTAATTTATAGTTTATAATAAAGCTCAACTTCTCAGTAGGGAATATACACTATATGCAGTAAAAGTTTGTTGTTGTATTCAGGTATAATGTTGTAGTGATGTAAACAGACTAAAACTTTAATGAGGTGCAGAGTATTAGAATTGCTTTGCGGATGCAAAATGGAACGCCTGCCGCCTCCGGAATTGCCTTAGGTTAAGGAAGTATGAGGCTTCTTGCAAATGAATTTTTCTATACTGCATTTTTCTTGAGTTAAATTGGAAATTTTACGTGTATACCAACATATGAAATTCATTTCTGTTTTATAATGAACACCTATCTGCATTAATCATAAATACGAGAGGCAGAAAATAATAGGATAGTAGAAAAGCTTAATAACAATTTTTAAGTTATTTAAATATTAGTTACTTGTTTGTTTCATGTTCGTGAAAAAATAGTGTTTGATTTTTAAGTTGCATAGCTGGTTATAGCCATATCAATAAATCGCAATCCAGTGATGTAAAAGTATTTATTTATCAACTTAAATGTGTTACTTGATTTTATTCTAAACCTTATAAATAGTATACAGGGTGTCCCAACCAAAAGCAGGCACCCTGAATAACTTTGGAGATAAAATTTTTTTGATAAATTGGTGAAACACGTCGACCTTGGTTCCAAGGGGGACATATTTTAATGTAATACTTCTATACCTATCATCATCCTACACGGCCACCCCCTCAAAAAATGCAAATGGCAAGGGGGATCGAGTGATACATTTTTTGAAAGGTATTTCAATTCCCTACATAACTGTGTATTTTTTTTAACTTTTATCGATTCGTTCTTAAGGAAAATAATTTTATTTTTGATGATTACAAACAATCGAAATCGTTTTAAAAAATCTAAAATACACGGCACTGGGTATTAGAATTCTTCTACATTCTTTAGTGCTCTCAAATCAACACTAGTTTTTTCGACAAAAAACACTTTCCTTGTCCGTTTAGTTTTAGAATAATAAAAGACTCATAAGTCCATTTAACAGTCCTTGAACATTAATTTGTTAACAATCAATTTTAAATCGAGATACATTTTACCAGAGTGAGTTCTCAAAATTGTTTATACCCTTCAGGAGAAAATAGAAATTGTCAGCATTTATTTTAAAAACGATAATTGTGCTAGAGCTACGGAGCGCATATTCAATAGAAATCACCCAGATAGAAGGGTTGGTTCTCAGTATGTTTTACAATTATTGACAAAATTTATGGAAACAGGTTCTGTAGGAAACAAAAAGCATGAACCTCAGCGACCGATTAGGAATGAAGCAGTCGAAGTGGCAGTTCTGGGACATTTGCAGATGGATAATCTTCAATCGATCAGGAAAGTAGCTGTGGCTTTCGGTGTATCACGAAGCAGTATTCAGCGAATTGTAAAGGCCCACAAATTTCATCCATATAAATTTAAATTGGAACACAGATTAAACGAAGATGGTCCCGATCGGCGGCTTGAATTCTGTGAGATTTTTAGTGAACAATTAAACGGTAATGCCAATTTACTGTACAATACGTGTTTTTCTACGACATTTTAGTTAAATGGGGAGGTAAACAGGCACAATTGTTGGTATTGAAGTGAAACCAATCCACATTTGTTCATGGAAACTCATACCCAAAGGCCTCAGAAGTTAAATGTTTGGGCTGGCATCTTAGCGGATCACGTTGTCGGGCCGTTTTTTATTCCTGACAATTTAAATGGCAAAAGGTACCTCGATCTGTTAGGAAATAACATCGACCCAATGATTACCCAAATCCTCGAAGAAGACGATAATCTTTTAGAGGGAGGAACTGTTTTTTCAACAGGATGGGGCACACCCACATTTTGCTATAGCAGTCCGCCAATTTTTGGATAATCGGTTTCCTGAGCGATGGATTGGAAGAAGAGGTCCTGCGGAGTGGCCCGCTAGGTCACCCGATTTAACTCCCTTGGATTTCTTTCTGTGGGGACATTTGAAATCGAAGGTATTTGCAACAAAACCCGCATCTCTGGAAGAGTTACGTGAAAGAATTGTTCGAGAATGCCATTTATTGACTCCAGATGTGTTCAGAAATGTTCGTATAGAATTTCAAGACAGATTATACTACTGTATAGAAGTCGGTGGGGGGTCATTTTGAACAATGCATACGATAATTTAAACTGTCCCTTTATTTTTATTTCCCGAACCTAAAATAATGAAACAGTTATTTCTCAGGAACGAATCGATAAAAGTTTAAAAAAATACACAGTTCTGTAGAGAACTTAAGCACTTTTCAAAAGATGTAACAATCGACCCCCTTTGCTATTTTAATTTTTTGAGGGGGTGGGCGTGTAGGGTAGAGGGATGATGATAGGTATACAATTATTATATTAAAATATGTCCCCCTTGGAAACAAGGTCGACGTGTTTCATCAATTTTTCAAAAAAAATTTTATCTCCAAAGTTATTCATGGTGACTACTTTTGGCTGGGACACCCTGTATTGCAATATTTAACAAAGAATCAACAATAACAAATAATATTATTTGTTGAACATATAGATAGGGTGCTACTTATTTTATATGCATAATAGCTTGTATACAGGTGTTTCAGAAATGGTATGCCACCCTTCTACTCTTTATATCAAAATAAGCAAAAAAAGTTGTTATGATCCCATGTTCAAAAATGAACCCTTTCCACGATACAAGGTGTGTAAAGTAGAAATAAGGTTTTTCTTTTGGTTTTTTCAGAAATTATTGGAGAAAAAAATTACAAAACCTAAGATGAAAGTCAAACTCATTGGGGACTATATATCCATATACTTTTCAGACTTTTCTTATGCATAGCAAGGTATATTGCAGAGGTAGTGGAATGCACTTTTGATTAAAAAGTGAAAAGAAAACATGGAGATTTTGATGAAAACTATATAATAATCCTTAGAAAGCAAAACGTACTGTTAAAACGTTTATTGTATTATTTTTAAAATAACACACTGTTTCCAAGAAAAATATAAAGGGGAATTCATGCATAAAAAAATAGAGCCACCAACGTATGTGAAAATAAAAATAAAAAGTATCCAAATGCTCAATGTCTCGAGAATGCATTTGTTTCTAAATGTTATTGTTATTATCTTATTTATCTTCAACAGTTCATGAAAAACAAATGAAAAATCTTATATCTCGCTATATTTTACACACCCTGAAAACGGTTTATTTTTGAACACACGTTTATAACTTTTGTGCTTATTTTAGCTCAGAGATACCGTATAGAAGTTTGGTACACTATTTCTAAAATACCCTGTGTACAATACATACACAGAACCGTTTTGTATATATATGCTTTGGTGTGGTTACAAATATTTTAGATGGACTTTTATTAGTTGCGCTCATGCATCTAGGAAAAACACACCATTTTTTTAGCTGACATGTTGCTCTTAATACCCTTATCTACACAGGGAAATAAGTGCAGTATTGATCTCCGTATGTATATCGACTCGACTACCCATGATTTATGAGATAACCAGCAGCAGTTATGTAGTTATTGTCATTTTATTAACACAAGGATGGAGTAACCCTATTGTATTACTATGAGCACACAGCAAGCCAGCGAGCATGTGACGTCACTCCCCTAGCCTCTACCGAAGGAACATTTTCTAGTCTCGCTGAATTGGTAAAAGTTCTATTATGAATAAGTTTCTGAAAAAAATAGTTAAATTTTTTTATTGTTACAATGATTTTTAATACTGATTTCAGATAAAAATAAAATGTTGAGGACAAACCTATTAGAAAAAATAACATAGATAGATAGATAGATAGATAGATAGATAGATAGATAAATAGATAGATAGATAGATAGATAGATAGATTAATATACAGATATTGATGCTTTATAGAATAAAGTATTTACACAAGTCAAATCAACAATAAAAATACATAAAAATAACAAAAATGGTAAAAAGGTAAGGTAATATATGAAAATCGCATAAATAAATAAATATAACAGTTAGCATTAATATAAAATAGTTTCACATACATCTCAGTGCAGCACGTCAAGTCGGATCACAAGTATTCATTAAAAGATACAGATATAATGGCGAACAAGAAAAAATTATGATAAACTTCACACAATTATACATGGCATCATCAGACTATAAATATTCATTAAAATTACAAAAGAAATTTTTAAGTAAATAATTCTTGTATCACAGATTTAAAATGATCATAATCTAGATTTTGAATAATATCCAGCAGTACATTAAAAAATATGATGGCATAAGTAATAACTGTTGTTTCTGGTGTTGGATAGGCATAGAAAATTATGAATTATTCTTTATTGTTTTTTTTTCATATAAGCATGAATTAGGTCACGTTTCACGTATCTGTCCTAATATTCTTTAATATAAAGAAAACAATGTAAAATGTAGGTACACGGCAATGTCAATATTGACAGATTTTTAAAAATATCCTTGCAGTCGTCTCTATAACCTAATCCTGCTATAACTGTGTACGGAATGTCCCCAGACTAGAATCGCATATGAAAGGGCTAAGTGAATAAGTCTATGATATGCTGTTAGTAATATTGGCTGAGATACGCTGTGCATTAAAAATATGTTGCTGGATATTTTTTACAAACATAGTTTATATGTAATTCCCTAGATAAATTATGATCTAAGTAGACTCCTAAAAGTTTTACGTTCTCAGACAAATTAATGTTCACTGTGTGATGTCTTAATCTAAAAACTATTGATTTAGTTATTTTATCATTTAATACTAGCTGATTATTTAGAAACCAATTATCAATAGTCCGTTCAGTATTATTAGCAAAAGATAATAGTGTGTTAAATTCTTGGTTGTTGTAAATTAATGTGGTGGCGTCAGCGAAGGGAGTAAATTTAGGCATAGATGTACATTTTGGTAAATCATTGATGTAAATAAGGAACACCATTGGACCTAATACTGAACCTTGAACTACACCAATACTTGTACCGATTAAATTTGATTTTAAATTGCGATATAGTTTGGATATAGTTTGAACCATGATAATCTTTACATAATGCTAGTATTAAATCTGTTAAAATAACGTACATTTATTTAGAGCTGGAATTATTAAAACATAAAACGAAAATCCACAGCTATTCTAACACCAAACTATTTTTTCCAACTAAATTATTTATGCATGTGTTGAACGCTGCATGAGACTTATTTTATGACTAGTTAAATTCTCCAAATGTTTGCAGTAACTTTTAACCTAAAGTATTCAAGTTGTAGTTGTATAAATTCGTTTATATGATACATTGAAGTGAGAAACAAATTAAATTTTATTGTTGAATTTATATTCATTGCTAGACGAGAGAGCTATGTGGGTTTCTAAATGAGAAATACACATATTTATTGTTTCAGTACATTACGAGGTAAGTTATTATTTCCAGACACAATACGCTGGAGAATTTATTTTCCCTTCTCAATTTACTCAAATATGCTGTGAACATATATGTAATTGATTTCAAAATACTATTTGTCATCCATGCTAATCTAGAAGTTTATTTATATCTTTGGACTCGAACCGCGGGACAAACTGCGTCGAAATTTGTACATCAAACGTCCTCCGACTTCCACAGGAATCCAAAAATTTTTACTGATTTCAAATGTCTTCAACTAACGTGCATATAATTTTATTCCTCATTTTTGATTTAGTTCTGAATGGTGATAAACTTTGTAAGAAATAATAATATTATTTAACAAGTGTTATAGAACACGGTATGACATATCCGTTAATTAATTGGGTCTATGTTTTATTATATAACAGAGTACATAATTACGTATATTTACGTATATTTTCCAGTTATCGTAGTAAGTTATTAGTTTGTTCAAGTGGTAACGTAGTTTTGTTATTGCAGTCTGTGCGTGAAAGGATTGGGCGTATATTATTGTGTCGTCGGCGTACATAATTGTTTGTGTCAAAGGAAGGGTTGGGAGGTCTGCGAGATATAGGTTAAATAATGTGGGCGAGAGCACAGTACCCTGCGGCACCCCTGCTCTAATATTGTACTGCTCTGAGCATGTGCTCTTATTCTCTAACTGTAAATGTTCTATCTGATAAGTAAGATTTAATTAGTGTGATGTAATATGGTGGGAGATTATGCAAGTGCTGTAGTTTGTGCAGGAGACCAAACAGTGTCAGATGCTTTTTCAATATCATGGAGCACCATTTTGGTGCTCTGCTCTTTGTTAAAACCACTAATTATGTCGACCTTGCACAACGACAACGTAGTAATGTGGCCTCCTCTGAAACCGAACTGAATATTAGGGATGAGCTCTTTTTTCTTTATATTTTATTAATGTTTTGTAATATTATTTTTTCGGCAATTTTTCCGAGCGGATTAAGTAGGGAGATTGGCCTATAGCTCATAGCTAATGTAGGATTTTTTTTCGGTTTCAGAAAAGGCGCAATAACGGCCGTTTGAGTGATAACCGAAACACTAGAATCTTACATTTTAAATTGATATCTTTTGTATAACAACAAGCTCTCCACTGAACTGTTTGACAAAGAGATATTTCAATAAGGAGAACGGTATTCGTGTCGGAAACAGTAGTTATCTTCAAAATCTGAGTTTACATCGGGACGTGGGAGGACTATGATTGTGTAACGTACCTTGCTTAAAACAACTAGATAGTTATTTTACGGTAGACTGCATCCCAATGGACATTAGGTGTTGGACTTCAAACGTATTCAAATTATACTTTGCTTTTGTCGTTGAATTTGCTGTAAACATTTTCTACAAATGAATTCCACTAGAGTAGAGTGTTATTGTTTTGGGATGATTTTATGAATGAAATGCTTTAATGCTTTGGTACATTTTTTCTGTGTGGCAAAATGCGTGATTATAAAAAGATTAGCATTTTTTTTTGCAGGCTTTCTGGTACATATTTTAAAAATATTAATCCTAGAAAAGAGATATAATGTTTCAAAATGGACCTCGCTCTAGACATAATTTTCTTTAGGTATGCAGACTAAAAAAAGTCGAATTTTGATGAATAATAATAATCGAATTAAACTAAAATATATTGACAAAAATGTTCTAGACAAACAGAATATAGCCAATACGAAAGTAATTTCCATAAACAAAAAACAATCGGCGCACATTTCGACGACCAAATTGACATCATCTAGAGAGAATTAAAACTAAACTTATTATTAACAACGAAGTTTAGTTCTGCCTAAATTCTCGTCCCAGTTTAACGAACTGAGACCTACAAGTCCCGGTAACGTTAGCCTGGAATGTGGTTGCAGTTATAAGTCGATCAGCCAATGACAAGTCTGAAGGTAAAGGTTAGTTTCACATCGGATATTTAAATATTTAGAGAACAGAGTTGCTCCATCCACAATCTCAAATTTCTAGAAATTATTTAGGTAAATTAGATATTCATCTGACTTCTCCCCAAATGAAGAAATCACAGGAAGTTAAATCTGGTGAATGTAGTGGCCATAGAATTAGAGCATTTTATTCTCTGCCAATCAATCTACCCGGGTACTGTTCATTTAAATGTTCTATTATATTGCGAGCAAAGTGCGGTGATGAAGCGTAGATTAAGTGGTAAATCGTCAAGTAATTCTGGCAGAGTATTTTGCAGAAAATCTAAATAATTGTTGTCACTGAGGCGATTTGACAACCTAATTGGACCAGCAGAAAGTAATTAAATGAAACCCATCTACACGTTTATACTAAACTCACGCTGAAAATATATCTTACAAGCATGGAGATTTTTCTACGTTTTGCAAAACATGATTGGTCCCTAAAAGAATTTTTTAGTAGAAATTCATATCGCCAGCTCTGTATTGTCAAATAATTTGCGAGAATTGAAGACGAGTGACGATATCAATATTTGAACTGGTCGAATGTGAAAAGGATGAATCATTTATTCGGTGATTACTATGTTCACTGTACTTTTTGTACGCTAGTCTGCCTCTATTAATATGACACTGGTTTCCGGATTTTCTTCCACCATTTCAAGAATTCAT
>JANEYF010000891.1:0-45000 GCA_029963845.1 Rhamnusium bicolor
TAAAGATGTGCATTGAGCTGTTTCATTTTTAATTTTTATATTTAAAAAACAATGAAAGACAAATAAAATTAATTAAATATATATTTTAGATATTATAAAAAATATAAATTAATTTTGACTTAGAGATTTTAATTGCATACGAATGCCCTTTCTTTGGAATGCAAGCCTCCTCTTCTTATATATATATATATATATATATATATATATATATATATATACACACATATATATAAATATATATATATATATATATATATATATATATATATATATATATATATATATATATATATATATATATATATATATGTATATGTATATTGTCATGTTATAAAATAAAATAGAAAACTAAGATGTCATGATATTGGAAATTAAGATATAAATTTATTAGCTAAATAGAGTAAATTTATTATTACAGTTAATTAATTAATTATATTAAATAAAATTATTTATTACGAATGATATGTTACACGAGTTTATTAAAAGTTAAAATGTTAAAATAATTATGTTGATATCCAATTTAATAAATGTAAGTAGAATAATAATTTGTAAGTTGTATTAAATTTAATCAAATCAAAAAGAAGACAATCATTATATGACTGAAGAAAAATTTCTAAACCTGAAATTAGAAATGTTGAAGGTTGTGACAGAAGAAAAGTTTATAAACTTAAAATTTGAAATGTGGTTAATAGATAAGTCAAAGTTAGAATTTAATGATAGATGGTGAGCATTTATTAAATAGGAAATTTATCAAGGGAACTTTGGAAAAATTTAAAAAAAAGAGGTCGTCAAGAAAAAAATAAATAATGGGAAATTGAATTTGATAATTTAGACAGATGATGAAATTTGTTGTAAAGAGAAAAAATGGAGATTAATTAATTTGAAACAAGAAGTATAATAATAGTTAGAGTACAGGATGAATATATAAATGGTATATACACAAAAAGTAAATAAGGAAGAGAAAAATTTGAGAAATTTTAAACATAAATTAAATGATATCAGTACCGACGACAGGTTAAATGTTTATTAATTACAAATATAGAAACTTATGTAATTACATTTATTATGAGCGAAAATAGAAAATATAAGAAGTAAGCATTGAAATAGTAGTCAAAAGTCAGTCAGGAAATTAATGTTAAACTTCTCGGGAGTGGATAGTTTTTAAAATTTTGTATTGTAATAAATTTAGAATTTGTAGATCAATATAAAAACTCTTCAATTAAATAATCTTGTATTATTATTATAAAAGCTTTAAATAATATTGAACCGACTATCTGATTGTGAGATTAAGAACAGCTAAATTTAAAATGTAATATTTATGACAAATCAATAATAGTAAAATCAAATTAAAAAAAATTTATAGATTGCATATAGAATACTAAATCCTATATTTTTAAATTTTATGCATTATATATATATATATATATATATATATATATACATATATATATATATATATATATATATATATATATATATATATATATATATATATATATATATATATATATATATATATATATATATATCACTATTTCTTGTAAATTCACTAGGATTTTTTTTTTAAAAATAATACTAATTTATAAATATAAAGGGACGGGGACGGTAAGTATACACAATTCTTTAAAAAAACGGTTTACATGAATTTCTACGACAGACTTTTATCATACATCTAACTATGCGTTTTTGTGCAATAAATACTTTTTTACAATATTGAGAGGAACCCCAGAATATTATTGCGCAATGTAAGATACTTTGTACATAAGCAAAATAGAACATTCTGAAGTAGTCTATTGAAAGTTGATCTCTCATAAATCGTATTAAGTAGCACGTCGAATTTAATCTCGATATATTATTGGTATAAGATTCCCAATTTATCTTACTGTCTAACGTTACACCAAGAAATTTCACATTGTCTGTCTGTATAGTAGAAGTACCTTTTAAACAAACTGGATATACTATGAAAAATCAAGATTAATAGTTGGAGAGAACATAACAGGGGTAGTTTTACTTCCATTTAAAGTCAATCTGTTTGAATCACAATATATTTGATGCTATTGTGTTAAGTTTATTCGCACAATGAACGATCGATATTTTAGTTGCCAGGCAGGAATTGTCATCAGCATATTGATATAAATTGTCTATATTTAAATAATCTTTTAAGTCATTAATGTATAGAATGAACAACAGCGGCCCTAATATAGACCCCTATGGTACGCTATTGGAAAAATTTTTGTGTAGTACTTCTAGCTATTAAAAGTTGTTACTGCAGTGACCTAAGATGAGAGTAACAAGATGTTTCAGGAATAACCGACAAACTTAAAATTTGAATTCATGGCCTCAAGAAGAAAAATCCTATTAAGGTATGCCCGGAAACGTTTCGTTACAGAGATACACCCTCTCCAAAGATGGAGGCTAAAATTAGTTTTTTTTTCAAATTTGGAACAAGAGAGATAAATGAGTTTTGTTGAGATTTTTTACCAATAGAAGCACTTCTAAAGGATATTTTTAATCATCCCTTATCGGTGAAAATGAGTGAAATCAGTAATCCGCATTTTATTTTTTTATTCGAACTTTTTTAACGGCGCCGCATCTTTATCTCTTGTATTGTTTTCATCGAACTGATAGTTGTTGATTAAAAAACAAAAAATATTTACTAGCAAAGGTATGATAAAATGGGGTTGCTAATTTCACTCATTTTACCGATGAGCGATGAAATTCATTTTTTTAAATCTTTTTCCAGATTTGAGAAAAAATTAAGAACCTATTTTCATCCTCCATAATTGGAGGGGCGTAACTCTTTAACGAAGGGTTTTCTGACTTGCCTCCATAGGAAACTTTTTCTTATTTAGAGGTAAACCCAATCGAATTAGAAAAATAACGAAAAGGAAACAGTCTTATTAAACAGGATATAAAAAGTTTCTATGGACAGATTTTATTTAAATGGCATCTTTAGAGAGGGAAGGTTACTTAAGCAACCTAACCTGAGCTGAGAAGAAATGAACTCAGAAAACAATGGCCCTAAAACGCGAGGAAAATAGAATAAAGAAAAACATGATTAGACAATGAATTTCATAACTATGCAGTTTGTGGTTATCATCCCGCATGTGACAGTATTGTAAGCATGAATAAAACATAGTGGTGGTGAACGTCATCTTTTCATTGTGAAATATAGTTGCGAATATTTGAAACAATTTTTTTTTGAGTAGGTAAATTTAGGATTTTGAAACTTTTAATTCTAAACATTGTATAATACGCTGCTTCTTTATATGGGCTATGTATAATATTTCTTTCTATTTATAATTACACCTTATGATGTGATTCCGGCAGAGTTAGTTAGAAATATTTCTCTGCAGACTTTACTAATGGATGACTTAACAAACTTTATAAAATGTATAGAATTTCAGACCATATTCTATATATAAGTTCGAGAATTTCGCTAGAGTTTTATGTCCCTTTTGATGAAAAGGTCCGTAGTGACATTGTCGGAGTTATAAAACTATAATTTATAATTAAACTCTTCTTCATACTTCTGAACAGACTAAATGTTGCCGAGTTCCAGCGCAAAATATCAATATTGCTTTGGTTGGTATTTTTGATAACTAGATAAAATTTGCAGGATTTCATCTGCTGTTGTATTAAGGGAAGCTATGCAAGTGCCTTGTTAGCTTTAAGAGATTAATAAAGATAAATATTTTTATAATTACGAAACAATAATAATAAGAATAATAATAAAAATGCTGGGGAGGTAAGGCAAACGCCACGTTTCTAGACATGAACACTCTCATTCTTGTTACTTACTACCACATGACAGATTCTTCTAAACTTTTAAAGTAGACTATTGTAATGAACATTGTTAAAACAATCAGCTCTTAGTTTCTGGTAAGGTTATTCCTGTTCGACTTTTAAGTGTATTTCTGCATGAGAAAAAATGAGTCGCTCTGAAGACTTCAACACTGAAAACGAGCCCAATGTAGCTATTTCAACATTTTGCTAGAAAAATCTAAAAAAGTGTACGAATTTACCTATAACCGTTTTAAAACAGTGTGATTCGAAAAACGTCAAAACTGTAACGGAATAAATCGTTCTAGCTTATTTCACCAAAAATAAATATTCAATAACCTTCTAACTATGAAATTAAAACGTAGTGTAAATATTTAAAATAAATAAAATTGTTAGCTATTCTTAACTTACTTTACAATGAGTTACATGATTTTACCAGCAACGTTTTTTAACTAGTCATAAAAAAGAAAGTATTTCAGGACCGAAGTGACATTAAAAATGTTGTCTTTTTGCAATAGGATTAGAAAAAAATATTCCCTAACGTTATGGAACCGAAGTTCGTTTTCTGTTTATATCTTTTATGAAATATGTTAAGAGTTAAACATATCTTATTTGTTTATATATAAAGGAGAAATTGCACCAAGAAGTTATGGGTTGTGATTGTTGTGCATGATACTGCCAAGCGTGGACTTGATAAACTCATCATTAAAGCTGTAAACCGTTTCTGTGTATCATGGTCGTAGAGTACAGATGTACTTACTGTCGCCGGCATTCACCTTGACCGCGAAACTCTTTCTCCAATCCAGTCTATTATTAGATTTCGAGTTGTGTACACGTTAAGTCATTTGGGCGTATTGCATATTGTTTTTGTGTTTTTTATTTTATTTGTTGTACTGTATTGTTGATATTAATTTAATAATAATAATATTTCCATTGAAACAGCTTTGAAAAATATTGCGAAGAACTATAAACCATTACATGAGAGCATAAAAAAATTAGAAAACAGTGCGTTGTCGTTAGCGGAGTCACTGCAAATAGTGGACGAAGGAAATCTACTGCTACACGCTATAGGTGACGCAACAAATTAGCGCGTTAAAGAAAAGTTCGCAAGTGTGTTAAATAAAGACACCGGTTTTACCAAATTAAGACAAATATGTGATGGTGCAGCCCCAGATCCGTTAAGTGCGTTCAAAGACTATTTTACGTATGCGTGTATTACATCAGTAGATGTCGAACGGTCGTTTTCAAAATATAAGAATATATTTTTACCAAAGCGAACATCACTCATGGAGACAACCATAAAAAACAGAGCCCAGAGAAGTCCTAAAACTACATCAAATTAATTATTTCTGAAACCCTGTTTCTAACCTATTTATATTTATAGGCTTTTGATATAATTTCTTAAGATAATTTGCACTTGTTATGATAACTATAAATTACAACTAAACTAGTAATTATCCTCTATCAGTCATTATCACTACTTTGAACTAAACGAAGGCACTAAATAAAAACAGTAAATATGACACAACCTGCAAGCGAATTCCTTTTGTACAAACCAACGACGATTCTTCTATAGGGTCATTTGGTCAATGACTCTTACATACAAATAAAAATAGGGCTATTCATTTTCTGAAGTTTAAAAAATATATACTTATATTTTTAATATTCTTAAAAATATATATATTATATATTTTTAAACTTCAGAAAATGAATAGCCCTATTTTTTTATTTGTATGTGGGAGGTCATTGACCCAATGACCCTATAGATGAACTGCCGTTGGTACAAACTTGTACCAGTATTTGACGTTTATCCAGTACGTGGCGAATAACGGCGCGGAATTTGAATTGTGGTAAAAGTTTATACCCAAGTTCATTCATTGACATGAACGCTTACAATATGATGTATACCACGTACCTGTATCCGTTGCCGTTGCACTTGAATCCTAAGTGGTACAACATATGTAACAGAAACCTATAAAGGGTTAAACCACCCTAAGTCATGTAATAATCTAATTTTTGATATGAAACCGTTCGCAGACCCATTACTACTTTTATAGACTTAAAATCCCACACTCAAGGTCAAGCGGTGTCATATCCGGGGTTCGTGGTGGCCATCTGATTTGTACACGTCTATCTATCCATTGCTCGAAGGGTTTATTTAGGCAATTCAATTGAACAAATTCAATAATAACAATAACAAAACCTATTTGAATTCAATTGTATCCGAATGGTTTCTTATAAAAAAATAATACTTTTGTTCATACTACATGTCTAAAACTATGAACTGTATATGTAATATTTCTGAAATCAGAAAAAGAAGGGAAATTCGATTCTTAAATAAAATATACGGTGCTCCATTTAAAAAAATGACGCTGTCTTTGTATTTCCTTTAATTTCAAAGCTACTTTTTTTCAAGGACCTTGTTAAATTCTGAAAAAAAATGTATCACCATGTTTTTGAAATTTTAAAATACGTTCCTAAATGAAAAAGATAAATGGGGGGGAGGTTGAATTAAGTGGAAAGTGCAGATATTTTTTTTATGAAATAATTTGGCAGAAAATACAATTAAGAGGTTTACATTTTTTTAAAGATAATTAACTATTTAATTGTGCCCATTTTAACGTTGCCACGATTACCCCTAATGTGATATTTATTGATAAATAAAATATATAGTTGTATTGCTGGCCGATCATTTAATCTTTAAAGTAAAACTCGATTAATAAGATGAAATAAAAGCGGAGGAAAAGGCAGATCATGAGGCTCGTCTACACAATGGAGTGGTGATGTTTTCTACATCACCGTTCTCAAATCACAGCAGGTTTTAACTTTACAAAACCGCATCGAATTATTTAATTTCCTTTGTATTAATCTTAATATTTCCCTTTATAAAATAAATTTAAACGAGTTTCACAACAAGATCATTATTAGCCAACTCCTAAAAACAATATTAACCTAAGAAATTAAATCATAAATTTTAATTGAGGTTCAAACTTCCGAGACATTTCTTTTATTTTAGTCTACGATAATTTTATTATGAAAGCCACTTTATTAAGTTAACGAGTTAAACATTAATTTCTATATGCTCAGTTGGAAAAATTATAGAGATTCGAAGTATTGTGATTCGATTACTAGCTGAAGTAATAAATAGATCTGTTCTGCACTAAGTTTTCTCATAAAAACTTCTAAAAAGTTTTGTAATGTTACAATGAAGGATCAAATACAAACCATACAACAGTATTTCATCCTAAATTTCTGCAACAATATAACATTGCTGATAATTTGTCATCAATTCCAGTGCCCTCTTCATGGGCGTTGGCCCTAAAATTTCTAGTGGGTGGAGCAAAATTGTTTAGAAATCCATCTCAAGGTTTCTTCACAGCGAATATTAGAAAACATTTTTCTTTTTATAGAAAAGAAAACAAATTATCTGAAAAAATATATGATATAAAAAATATTTGTTGTTTTAGCATTGGCATTGGTATTTGATATATTTGCCAAGAAACCGTGACTCTTGTACGTACAGAGTTATCCAACGAAAAGGTCCATCCACTATATTTTGTTTATTTTTCGAATTTTTCAAATAAAGTTGTAGTGAATCAAATGAACTCTTGTAGAATCCCTGTAAAGAATATACAGGTGGTCCCATAAAAGCGGGACAAACCAAACTTGAATTTTTGTAAATGGAGCACCTTATATTTTTTACACTTTTGAAATCTGTGTTCTTTTGTGATTTCAGATAAATAGATAATATGTTGTATCTTATCTTTTACTGTTTTTTATTATTGCATATTTTATACTATCAGCATCTGCCAGGTTTTCCGGTTAACCATGAATGAAAATTACTTAATTTGACACTTATGCCTTACATTTTTGATTATCTAAAGGGAGTTGCCATTCAGTATCGTATTTTTATTTAAAAAAATCTAAAATATTTCCTACACAGTATACAAAACATGAAACATTTTTTGCATGTGATAGCAACGAATGTGAGAAGAAATAAGACGTGGGTAATCGAGTGATAGAGTGAGAATCATCAAGGTGTAAGGCACGAGAACCCTTTTAGCCTCATATAGTTAAATTCATTAGAGGCGTATGATCTGATAAGATAAATGATGACCTTATAGTCGAGGCACACTAAAAATAAATATAGTTTAAAAAAACTAAAAAACACGCTTTTAAAGCACATCAAACTAAAAGTGAAAAATAATTATTAATATAAACTGAAAATAATAATGAACGAAAAATACTAGTATTATTGTGAAAAAAGCGTGGGTGCTTTGTGCAATATTTTTCGTATATCGAGCACCCCACGCTTTTTTCACAATAATACTAGTATTTTTCGTTCATTATTATTTTCAGTTTATATTAATAATTATTTTTCACTTTTTAGTTTGATGTTTTTTAAAAGCGTGTTTTTTAGTTTTTTTAAACTATATTTATTTTTAACTTTTTAGTTTGATGTGCTATGAAAGCGTGTTTTTTAGTTGTTTTAAACTATATTTATATTGCTTATTGATGCTGATATTATAACATATTACGATCCAACAGATATTTCTGAAAAAAAAAAAAAATTTTTATTTCAGCCGTGAGGTTCGAACTCACGCCGGATGAGTCTGTCGTTTTGCGTCGAGTGCCTTAACCCACTCGACCACCGGGCTAATCAACAATTATGGAATCTACTGACATATTAAGCCTTTGCTTTCACGCAGGGATACGTGAGGAAAGGATTGGCGATCCTGAACAGGATAATGATATAAACTTATCAAATTATTGTATTGTTACCGGTTCTTAATAAGTGTACAAAGTTTCAATTAAATCTGTCCGTTTAAAGTGGGTTAAAATCGAGTCCAAAGAGTCGGTTACAAACAAACATACAAACAAACAAGCAAACATACAAGTGAAGCTAATAAAAGCGTGTTAAAAATGAAACATGATATTTACTATTCATAAATATGACCTGACATCGTGAACTGAATGAGATTTTTCATGCTTATGGAGGAAGTTGCTTTTTCCATTAGCAATAGTAATAATAACAAAAATCAGTTGATACAGATTACTTATATATATATATATATATATATATATATATATATATATATATATATATATATATATATATATATATATATATATATATATATATATATATATATATATATATATATATGGAACAATCCGCGTCAACCGGATCAGAGCTACGACCAAAATTAGGAGCAACCAAGAAAATCGACCAAGGGCTCATTTTAAAGCTTAGAGCATCTACTTTCAAATGCCGAGTGCGCCTCTTGAAAAATCCATTGTGGCGGCTCCAATATGACGGTCGGAAGCCGGAGAAAAAATCGAGTGTCCAGCAAAAAGCTTGTAAAAATAAAATTCGCAACCGATCGGGTCATTTCTTGTCTCAAATTGTAGCTGATGGATGACCCTCAAAATGCTAGGCGTGGTAGGTTGACAGAATCCAACATGGCAGATCCAATATGGTGGCCGAATTTTTTAAAACCAATGATTTGCACCAAATTTGGTATTTGGGGGTTCTGGAGGTCACTGATCACGAATCCGAGGTCATATTTGCCAAACTCAAGATGGCGGATTCAAAATGGCGGACGAAATTTTCGAAAATCATCCGATTTGTACCAAATTTGTTATTCGGCTGTTTTTGAGGTCGCCGATCACGAATCTCAGGTCAAATTTCCAAAATTCTCAAATTCAATGTGGCGGATATAAGATGGCTGATCTAATAAGGCGGCGATATGTTGGAAAATCAGCCGATTGACACCAAATTTTATGTAAGGAGGTTTTTGCTGTCACTGATAAATCTGTGATAAGAATTTAAAAATTTTGACAGAGTGAAGGTCGAGGCTCATCATGGCTCAAAATCAATTAGTTACTGCTCAACAGTATTGAAATATTAGCAAATCACTGAAGCATATGTGCAGTAATGATTATTCTTATGAGTTTTTTCTTTATTACCTATTAAGTAATTAATATACTACAGGTTGAAATTGTCGTAACCAGGACAATAGGTTAAAATAAAACGCTACCTTGCCTACGTTTCGTTTAATATAAACTTCTTCAGGCTCAATAGCCAAATAATGATGTAGAAATTCCACAACAGAAAATTTTTTTTAAAGACCACGTCTGTGAGCATAACAATTACAAGACCAATCAATTTGAAAGTCAATAAAATATACATATATGTAGACATTAGACACACTACAGATTAAAATTTAACAATGTTCTTAACCTGTATTTTTTAAAACAACCGATTTGACACCAAATTTGGTATGTTAAGGCTTGGGGTCTCTGAATACGAATCTGAGGTCAAATTTTTAAAATTCAAGATGATTGACCGAATATGGCGGAAACTCAACCCAATCCACTATATTGGGTCCGCCATCTTGGATTTTAAAAATCAAACTTCGATTCGTAATCGGCGACCCCAAAAATCCCCGTATAACAAATTTGGTACAAATCGGTTGATTCTCGAAAATTTCGTCCGCCATCTTGATCCGCCATCTTGAGTTTGCCAAATCTGACCTCGAATTCGTGATCAGTGACACCCAAAACCCCCGTATACCAAATTTGGTGCAAATCGGTTAATTTTCAAAAATTCAGCCATCATATTGGATTTTTGACCGCGATATTGAATCCGCCATGTTGGATTTTGTCAACCTACCACGCCAGCGTTTTAGGGGCGTCCATCAGCTACAATTTGAGATAAGAAATGACCCGATCGGTTGCGAATTTTTATTTTTACAAGCTTTCTTTGCTGGACACTCGATTTTTCTCCGGCTTTCGGCCGCCATATTGGAGCCGCCATATTGGATTTTTCAAAGGCGCACTCGGCATTTGAAAGTAGACGCTCTGAGCTTTAAAATGAGTCCTTGGTTGATTTTTTTGGTTGCTCCTAATTTTGGTCGTAGCTCTGATCCGGTTGACGCGGATTGTCCCATATATATATATATATATATATATATATATATATATATATATATATATATATATATATATATATATATATATATATAACAGAGAAAGGATTTAGACGCGGGTTTAATTACATTACAGTAAAAAAAAACAATGATTCAACGGGTACGCCCGCATAAAGAAAATTGCACGGTGGAAAATGCAAAAATTGCAAATGGCAGAAAGATGCAAACCGTGGACACGTGTTTCTGACTAATTGGTCTTCATCAGCACGGTGTAGCTGAGTTAAAATGATGAACAAAACTCAAAAAAGACACTAAAGGAAAACCACTGACAGGGAGCCAGTCGCACCTTTGTGGCTTCCACTTGGATGGCTCCGGTATGGGAGCGTCGTCCAAGCATCGCACACGCGGGCAACTATAGCAACCTGCATGGGATTCTTGACCCAGGAAAATGAATATGAACAGAGAATATATATATATATATATATAAAAAAGAAAAAAAATGAGATTTACTCGCGGATCATTACATTACAGTAAAAGAAAAGTTAAATTATTGGATATGCCCGCATATAAAGTAGCTAACCGTGGACACGTGTTTCGACCTTACGGTACTCATCAGCACGGTGAGAAGAAAAGTTGAAAGGATGGGCTCAACTTGTTAGAAGACACAAATGGAAACACATCATATATATATATATATATATATATATATATATATATATATATATATATATATATATGATTAAATATGATTTGAAGGAAACAACTACTCAGCGGGCAAATACCCCGACCTGCATTGAATTACACCTTCAAATCATGATAGATCGATAGCCAATATCATTTGTCAATTCCTAACCAGACATAGATCGATTTCGAACTTATTTGTTCTCATCAGTATGCCATAGGCTATGGAACAGACAAATGATAGTGGCCAACCTGCTAGTTATATACCAACTAAGGTGAAGTGAATAGTGGTGAGAGGTATGAAACTTCTCATATGGTCTGAATGCTACTTATCCGACCGACATCCTAGATGTCTCTGTGGAGGATAGCGACTTGCATCACAGCAAGTACCGAGAGCGGCGACCCCTAGCCCAGGTGGACTAAACTAATGTGATTAAATATGATTTGAAGGAAACAACTACTCAGCGGGCAAATACCCCGACCTGCATTGAATTACACCTTCAAATCATGATAGATCGATAGTCAATATCATTTGTCAATTCCTAACCAGACATAGATCGATTTCGAACTTATTTGTTCTCATCAGTATGCCATAGGCTATGGAACAGACAAATGATAGTGGCCAACCTGCTAGTTATATACCAACTAAGGTGAAGTGAATAGTGGTGAGAGGTATGAAACTTCTCATATGGTCTGAATGCTACTATCCGTGGGCTAGGGGTCGCCGCTCTCGGTACTTGCTGTGATGCAAGTCGCTATCCGCCACAGAGACATCTAGGATGTCGGTCGGATAGTAGCATTCAGACCATATGAGAAGTTTCATACCTCTCACCACTATTCATATATATATATATATATATATATATATATATATATATATATATATATATATATATAATTATTAATAATAAATATATATATATATATATATATATATATATATATATATATATATATATATATATATATATATATATATATATATATATATATATATATATATAATTATTAATAATATATATATATATATATATATATATATATATATATATATATATATATATATATATATATATATATATATATATATATATATATATATATATATATATATATATATATATGTATATATATTGTAATAAAAAAAAAATCAACTGGTAACAAAAGCAATAAACTGTTACAATTTATAACAATGTATGCACAACTTACCCTTCTTGGTTATCACAAACTGGAAAAGAGCTGTAAAAACTTTGCAGCATCATATATGCTATTAAATGCGCGAAGATGGTTAGGAGATTTAAGAAACACTTTTTTTGTACTTGCTATTAATGCATCTACCTCTGAAAACCTTGTCGAATAATTTCTGCCACAAAATGTAAAGCATGCACTTTACACGTAACATGTACCAACCCTACAACCCTATTCTTGAATAGAACGGCCCACCAACGCGTTGTTGCGGCACCATCGGTCACAAACATCAACATTTGACTTTTTGATAGGATCAAATTTGTTTAACGTCTCCAGCGCCACCCGCGTAATTGTTTGGCCAGTACACTCAATTAGTTTTGCTAGCTAGTAACAGTGGAAATGTTGGTTTAAGGGGGTCCAGTACATGTAGTATAACATTTAAAATACATTCTTTTTATAATCTGTCGTTTCGTCAACACATAACCACAGCCGTGTATTTTTTAATACACATTTGATCTTATTTACATTGTCTTCGCTTACAGTTGGTACATAGTTACGCAACGTTGTGCGACTTGGGACTGTATTTATTCGAGAACTCCTGAAATGGTTGTTTATCGAGTATGTGCAGCGGAATATCACAGGCAATCAGCATTAAGAGTAAATCGAACATAAACTGGTGTTGTTGAAGGCACGCCATTTTTTTAGTTTTATGTTGCACAAAATTTACGTGACGTTTACAATCATGTTTGTGTCAGCACATCAGGTCTGTCCCTGCACACCTTACAAATTATTATTGCACCATTGTAGAATAAATCCGGGAATTCACGCCTTACAATGCATAGACAGGCTTTCCCCTACTCCAAACCCCACCGCGGACGTCAATTTTTATCTTCAAAATAAAAAAATCATTAATTTGAGCAGGTTTTTTTGGAATTTTTCCTATGTACAAACAACCACCCATATTTTCTCAGCTAACTTTCTTTATTATTTATTATTTTTTTTTTTTTTTTTATGCATTCTTTGTTTCTTTCCGGGAAATACACAACCCCCAAAGAAAAAAATAAAAGAAAAAAAAAAAAAAAAAACACCAAACACAAAAAAAAAAAACCCAAAACGTCTCCTTCTCTCCTTCCCTCCTTCTTTTTTTAACTTCCCTTCCTCTTATAATTTATTTTTTTTTTTTTTTAAAATTTAAAAAAAAAAAAAAAAAAAAATAAAAAAAAAAAAAAAAATAAAAAAAAAAAAAAAAAAAAAAAAAAAAATGGAGTAATTGGAGTATTTAATAAACTATTTTTTTTACCACAAATTTCCGCGGGACGGGGCCCACCCTCCAACACCCTCCCACCACCACTCCCCCCCCCCCCACCCCCCCTCCCCCCCCCCCCCTTCTCCCAAATTACCAATCCAAAAAAAAATAAATACCTACCTAGTTGTTTCCTGATTCCATTTCCCATTTTGCTCCTCCACAAGCTGTTGATTAATGTGGGATCGGCCCTTCTCCATTCCCTCCAACCTGACAGCGTCCTGCGAACACCTCCAACACCTCCTGCAGGAATCGGACTTGGCGTGCTTTGGGGAAGACCGGCTTGTGGAGCCCCGTGGGCGCTTTGTGGTGCTGGTAAACCTGTAGCTTAACGGAGTGTTAGCAGGCAAATGAAATGTAGCTTTTTGTTTTTATTATGAATATTATCTTAATTTTGGTCAGTCAAAGGAAGAAAATAAGGAACAAAATATCAAAATAAATAAATCTTAAAATTTCGGTCCTTAAGGTTTTTCCTAGTGTTCTTGAAGCAAGGGATGAATCCAGTTGTGAGGCAAATGTTAGATAATAAAATTAAAAAAGTATAACTTCTTGTAATTTAATCCTGGATTTTTTGTTTTATATTAGTAAACATAAAAGCATGTATAAACACCGAAAAAATGTTCAATTATTGAATATAGTGAATATCTCAATTTAGAATACTCTGAATATCTCTCAAAAAAGGATTCGAATCCTTGTATTCCGGTATTCAATATAAAATGATAATAACATATTCATTTCATATTTGAATACTTTTCAATAATTGTTTTTTTTATTTCATTAATAAAGATGCTATTTAATAATAATTTTAAACACTGATTACAAAGCCCCACAAAAAAAAAATTTCTGACCTAGCAATGAGACGAGTATATCCTTCAGTCATTGTCGTTATCAATTGGTTTGATGGCAGATGAGGGTGATTCTCACCCTCTATGGGGGTGCGTTTCATACCGATAGGGTGAACGCTGCAATTCACCTTTATTTTTATCGTAATACATTCAATTTTTCCCGAAAATATTAAACAAAACGATTCAGGGGGTGTTTTTTGGCTCTAAAATTTTTTTTTGGGGGGTGTACGACTTTTTTTGACCCCGGATTCGGAATCAGCGATCAAAAATACATATGGATATACTCGTCTCGTTGCTAGGTCAGAACATTTTTTTTTGTGGGGCTGTGTTATAAGAGGAAATATTATATAAGGCCGATATCAAAAAAGTTTTAGTTAACAAATGGGTAAGTAACTTATTAAAAAAATTAACTCAATGGGCCTTTTCACTACTTCTTAAATCTCAAAACAAATATGTTTATTTGAAAGCTAACTGATAGATATTCACCTTGCGCAACTCTGTTTGAAATATAAGTCTCCCATTGTTTAATAAAAAAATAAACATTTATTATGGCAATTTGAACACTCATTTGACCTTGAAGCTGAGTGACGTCACACAAACGGAATCATGTTGGTAGCATTTGCCAGAACGCCTAATACTACTAACACCACAACACAACTGACACATTTTACATTGTTTACGGTTAGTTTTGTGGTTATGTTCTGTGTGTTCATTTACGAATTGTGTTTTGCTTTGTTTCTGCACATTATTGGAAGAAAATGGAGCCAGGATTTTCTAAAGGAAATGCAGAAAATCTGCCGAAAGTTGACTTTATTATGGTGGACGAGTTTTACATGTCAAATTTGGATTAATTATCAGCAGAAGTCAGGAATATTAAAACAAAACGGTAAGTCATTAGTAATCTTATTTTCGTGTAATTTATTTATAAATATAATGGAACTACCATTATTTTAACATGCAATTGTTGTTACAATATTTTTCCAGTTTTCTGATTCTTCTTTTAACTGTAAAATTTCAATAATTTAGCATCAATTTCTAAATACAACTACTTTTCTTACAACAAAAATGATCTTCACAACAGTAAATGTTTCTGGTTTTCGTCAACTGCTTCTCAACTTTGGCTATTTTAAACCATGCTTTTCGTCTATTTTCATCTGGTGGAACGTAAACGAAAATTTTGATTGGACAATTCATGTTGTTATTTGTACATGTTGATACAAAGCACTTTTTAAACATGTTTCACACACAACAATCCAAACTAAAAAGAAACGACTGTCAAAGTCAATTTCGACGTCAACTGTCAAAAAGCAGATAACCAACTTTGCAATACACCGCTGTGTCATGTTCAAGGTCGTAGTCCCTTTGGCGTCAATAAGGTGAGTTGCGTGACGTCACGTAAAAGCGCGCGCTTTATTTCCGCACTTTTGTTATTTTTTTTTTCGATAGAAATCGTGCTCAAAAAAAATAAATAAAAAATACGGCAAGTTCTTTTTTATAAAACACTATCACATAAGCAATAAAAAAAATCTGTGAAAAGGCCCATTGTACTTAATTAACTACGAAAACAAACAGTTGAACTATAATCAACTATCATTGTTTAACGATCACATCCGGTAATTTGTTTGTTGAAATGTGTTTGAATAAAATAAGCAGTGGAAATAGATCGATGAAAAAAACAAAAAGAATATACAGTGTAATTCAAAATGATTCTCCGATTTCAAATGAGCATTATCAACTGTGTATTAAGGTTGGGATTTCACCAGATATCCAATTTAAATTTATAAATCGTTGTTAAAATTTTTCTATTAGTAATACCGAGAAACGAAAACATATGGTTCATTTTAAATAGCATTGAGAATTAACGTATAAAATTACAGGAAATACAAATTACTTTTTTAAATCTAGAAAATCCGATTATTTAGTTTCAAAAATGACACCAAATAAAATATTCGTATTTTTTAAGTAAAAATAAAAATGCGCATCAGTGTTGGTTGTAATTTTATGTATTAAATTCATATGGAATTTAAAATGAATCATGTGTTTTCATTTTCCGTTTTCATCAATACAAAAAATGTTAACAGCGATTTTAAGTTTTACGGCGGCGAGAGAGTGCTAACACCATCTTAACTTGGCATACACCATATGAATGAGGAAATCATCGACTTTAGAAGGTCACCGCAAGATAGCTCCACTGTCGCTGTTATTCCGCGCCATAGAGTCTGTGAGAAAATGCAAAGTGGAACGGGTTTTCATTAACGCACCCCCAAAACGAAAAGTCGCACGGCATAAGATCCGGTGAACTAAGGGACCGTAGAGTACTAAATCATAAGATCTACTGTGATCAATCCAACGACGAGGGAACAATTTGTTGAGGGAACGGTGAATATTCAAATGCCAATAAAGCGGTATCTAACGCGACATCTCGCGGTGACCTTCTAAAACTTAGAGATTTCGACTTTCATGTAACGTATGCCAAGTTAATATACACTTAATACATAGATACGGAATTATGCTCATCTGAAATCGTATGGATCATTTTGAATTATCCTGTATATAAATGACAGTTTGATCAGTGCAGAATATTATTAAAATATTGTTAATATTTGTTTGCTGTCCCACAAATAACTCAAATCGTGGATTCATTGATTAGAACACCTGGTAACACCTACTCACTACTTTGTTAACTAATTAATAATTAATAATTATAACTTAATGAATGACTTGACTATTTAAACACTTAGTAATCACTACTTTAGTCTATTTAATTCTTCTTTAGCACAATTCCAAATCAGTGTCTCACCAGGAACTGCATCGATCGATATAGGGAAAACTACGCACCAGAAAATTTTGAAAATTCCGGGGGCTCCCAACGGTAGTTTTGCCCACCCAAAAAAAAAATTACAAACTTTTGGCCCCTCCCGGTTTTTTCGGAAGTCCTTCCCCCCTCCCTTTTAAAAAAGGAACCCCCCCTTTTTTTTTGGGTTTTTAAAAAACCCCCCCAATTTCCCCCCAAAAAAAATCGGGGGCCCCCCCCCCCCCCCCCCCCCCCCTGACATTTGACATATAAAAAAAATTTGACAGGTGTAATTGTTTACAATAACCTTTATAACTTCCTTCGTGTAAAAGATACTCATTTGCTTTTTGGCACGCAGAAAGAGCATAAGGTGAGCTATGCTCTACAGTTTAAAGAAATTCAATAATAGTATACCAAATATTCCATTATTGACGTTACATTTTGTAAAAGAACACTAAACACTGTAACTTGCCTATTAATTGGATTAAAGACACTTTGCATAAACTAAAATAGCTAAGATAAAATCAGCTAAAATCATGATTCCATTTTAATTTAATAATTGTTCAAAATTCCGTCCTCGAACCTCCACACATTTTTCCACCGTCGGATTAGTTCTTCATGGGTAGCTCTTCTAATTGATTCCTGTGATAAGTTTTGAAATGCATTTCTTACTCTCTGCATACAATCTTCAATAGTTGTTAATGGGCTCTCATAAACTTTATTTATTAATAGTTCCTCAAATAAAATAATCTAAAATTGATAAATCGTGCGAGCGAGGAGGCCATAGGAAAGGTCCATTATTGGCCATCCATTGATCGTAAAAAAGTTTTTTGTAAAAAATTATTTATCAAATACGCGTTGTGTAGGGGAGCACCGTCGTGCTGATAAAAAATGTTTCTATGTTCGGCGAGAGGTAAATTTTCTAAATAGTTATTATTCAAATTTGTAAATATTTAGATCTTTCACCTAAAAAAAAAAAAAAAAAAAACAAAAAAAATTAACTACACATATTAGCAGAAGAAATCTGTATAACTTACTGTTTATATTTTCCTGATAAAATTCTAATGTCACCACTCTATCGTTTCTTATGGCACAGTAAACATTAAACTGTCAACTTTCTTGAAAGTTTCGCTCCCCGAACACATGAGGATTCGAGTCACTCCAATAATGCGATTAAAAAGTCCATTATTGGTAAATTTAGCTTCATCTGACCATATAATATTTCCCAAATAAGAATCGTCGCCTACTAGAACCTTATTAGAATAAATTCACAAAAGTTTTCTCTTCTTAGGAAATCTGTTTCTTTTAATCTTGAACCATTTGGAACGAAAACGGTTGAAATTTAAGTTTAATTTAAGATTCTGCGAACTGAATCCTTGCATAGTCCCGATTCCAGAGCAGCTTGTCTTAATGACATCATTGGAAATGCATGAAAATATCCCAGAATTGCTATTTCTATGTATTAGTCATCAACAATATACTTTCGCTTTTGAAATCTTGCCATAACAGAACGATAGTTTTTAAAATTATCCAGTATGCGTTTTACAGTGTTTGATGACGGTTTCCGTTTTTATGGATAACGAGTAGCAAATGTACTACAAGTTCTTGATATTACTTTATCACATTCTCCATAAATAATAAACAAATTTAAAAAGTTTTCGTGGGTGTAATTTAAACGCGGTGGCATTTTTTGACATAAGAGAATGACTGATATTACTGATTGTTGCTAATTTGATAAAATTTTTACTAACAATTCTTGAATTTCTAAGAAAATCGCAAATATTTTAAAAAGTTGTAATCTAAACCTCCACAATACTTGTATCAAAAAAAAGGAATTTAATTATACATAACTTGATGTAAAAAAATACAGTGTGTTCCATTTGACTTAAGCAAGTTTTCGCGGCTTGAAGTTTACAAAATGTAACATCAAAAATGGAACACTTTGTATACCATTATTAAATTTCTTTAAACTGTAGAGCGTAGCTCATATTATGCTCTTTCTGCATGCCAAGAAGCAAATGAGTACCTTTTACACGAAGAAAGTTATAAAGGTTATTGTAAACCGTTACACCTGTCAAAATTTTTTTAAAATGTCAAATATCTCTGAAACGGTGATCTCAGCATTCAGACTAGGAAGTTTTTTCAGTAGTCTCAATATGACAAATCTATTTGGTGCTTTTGGAGTTCTATTGAATATATCAACTATAAAGACAAATAACTTTTTTTGAGAAATCATTAACAAAAAAGTTGTATACGGTGGCGATTTACAAAACATTCTGAAATATTTTAAACTTACCCATGATTGTCATAAGGGCTAGCAAAAGTCCAGCCGTGAAAAGCCAGCCCATCACTGCCGGTCAAAAGCTTCGGGAGACACATGCAACTAGCATTACAACCACAATTGTCCAATTACAAATTAACCGCAAACAAACGTCTGTAACTAGTTGTGGATGTGTGCCCTTCAATCAAACACACTAGCTTAAATTTCGCTGTCTCACAATAAACTAATCGATCACAAGAGCAGTTACTGTTTTACGGTATCTGAAACAGAAGAAAAATTATTCAATTAAATCACTGATTGGGGAATATGGACAATAATGGACAAGAAAACATGTATAATTCTGAATTACGTGGTTTTACAATACAAATCATTCTGCTTATAATGGGACAATATAAGGGTAACTATTATGCACAGAAAATTTTCGCATATTATTATAATATGTGTTTGGCCGAGATATGGCAATTAAAATAATTACGACGTAAGTCTTTTTTAATAAAAAAATATTTTATAGTTGCTTTTTATTGTAGATTAAACATATACGGAATACAAATTGGATGCAATGTAGATATTTTCATTCAATATGATCTTGGTTTCGTGTTTTGTTCTGCCAATTTTTTATGAAATATTGATTTTTATATAGAACTCTTGGATAAATTTAACTCTAAATTAAAGCCTGCTGGCATTTTCTATGATCTCTCACGTGCATTTGATACTATCAATCACTCTCTATTATTAAATAAACTTTCCGATTATGGAGTTCGTGGTCCAGCTCTTCTTTGATTGGAGACATACCTAACAGGAAGATCTCAGTTTTTGCGAGTTAAAATGGATAGCCAAAACTATCTTTCGAACAGAGCGTATGTTAATACAGGTGTTCCTCAAGGGAGCGTACTAGGCCCCTTACTATTCATAATTTTTATCAATGACATATTAGAAGCATTTAGTCAATCCTTTATTACACTATTTGCTGATGACACCTCTGCAATTTTATCTGCCAACAACCAAGAATATTTAAAATATAATTTCAGCAAATGTGTTCTTGAAATGTCAACTTGGTGCCACAATAACGGGTTAGTATTAAATACTGCAAAGACAAATTTAATGTTATTTGCTCCCATTGGTACTAAGATAGATTGTAGCTTACTCGTTAAAGCAAATAATAATGAGAATATCAAAAATAGCAATGACCTTAAATTTTTAGGGGTTTGGCTTGATTCCAACTTATCATGGAATAGCCACATTAATTACATCTCTAAAACATTAGCTTCTAAGAATTTCTCCATAATGCAGTTGCGAGATTCAGTAGGAATCAATACTTTGATTACTTATTATTACGGATCTGTCTCTTCAGTTTTATCAAATGGGCTATTGTGTTGGAGAAATAGTACAGGGATTTGTAAAATATTTATTCTGCAAAAGAGAATATTGCGCAGTATGTTCAAATTGCCATTTAATGCTTCGTGTCGACAATATTTCAAAGAAAACAGAATAATGACCATTTACAGTATGTATCTGTTTCAATGTGCCTTGTCACAATACGAAAAAAAAATCTAAATAACTTACAGCAGTGTGGGGATATTAATCTTTACCAAACTCGTTCGGCTCGTAATATTTATGTACCTTCACATAATCTCAGTCAGGTAAGTAAGGAACCTTTGATTACATCTATTAGAGTTTATAATCATCTTCCCAACCATCTTAAAACAATTCACACCCGCAATCAATTTAAAATTCATGTAAAGAATTTTTTATTAACTAACTGTTTTTATTCACTCTCTGAATTTTTCGATTATAATCCTAATAACAATTAGTCGTTATTAATTTTAATGTGTAATTTTCTCTTTTCTATGCAACAAAATTAGATGTTTTTTTTTTGTTTTTGTTATTCTTTTACAATTTTGTATTATATTACATGTTACTGTTTATAATCCTTATAATCCTTATTGTGCGTATGTGTATATGTGTATATATGTGTATGTATGTGTGTGTGTGTATTGCATGTACATATGTGTATACATAATATTGTTGCTTTTACACCTTGTGAAACTCCACTTTGACAATTCCCATACTTGTACAAGTCTATGGAAATAAAGCAAAAAAAAAAAGGGTTTGCGATCCTGTTCTACCCACTGAAATAACCGTCTCATGTGATAAACTTTTGTTTGAAAAACTGGAAATTTTTTACGCTTTTTCTTCATGCATAGCTACAGCTCATGTTTTTTACGGTAAAGCTAGAGAAAAATGGAGTTCAACTAATCCATTAAGTCACAAATATGAACAACCTAAGATATTCATGAAGAAAAACCTTTCCACTGTATGGTTTTTGTTTTGGAAGTTTTTTCGACTGTGGATTTGCATAATTATTTATTAAGACAATAAAAATTAAAGGAATATACCTAATTTGCTTCATTAGAAGCAATTCCCTCATGGTATATGTAGTAATGGGATTTTGCTGTCTCTCTGTTTTTAGATCCCTCTTTGCGTTTACGACATTTACGTGAAATACTTCTATAAGGGATTGTAGATAAATATTCTATTAATTTTTTTGTTCGAAAACTACCACAAAATTTACAAAGGTATTCTGTTGTTTGTTCGCAATAAATTTTTAAAAGCATTTCATAGCAAAAAAATATTTATTAATCACTTTATTCACCATCTTATAATATACGATACACTTCAATATATCACACTATTTTTGCAGGATGTAAACGTAGCAATATGACAGTAGGTACACCACGTACCACCACGCGGGTATTTTTAAAAGGAACTAAGTTGCATTACTTGTGTCCATTTAAAAATAAACCTTCCCAACGCATCATGTAATGCATGTAAGAGTTAACATTATTAAACCAAACTGTTTGTCTTGCTCTTTTAATTGGAGAACACGCAAAAACCAACCACGGACAAAACAAGCATGTTTTTTATAAACAAAGGAAAGTTAAAAAAAAAAAAAAGATAAATAGGGGAAAAAACTAAAATAAGAAATAAAAAATTTTTGAAAAATTTTTAAAAAATAACATACAAGTAATTATTATGTAGATCTAAAAAATTTAAGATACAAAGGAAAAGGATATTTTTTTTTTTCAGAATTTTAGGGAGCAAGTAGTTCAGCCTTATTAAATTCTCATGTTTTCCCTTAATTGGTTCATCCATTTAAAAACAGTTTTGTTTTCATGTTTATGGGATTATCTCTTTCAATCCATATTTGACTTTTGATTTGAAGCTTAAGTATTCAGAAGTAGTTTTCGTGTTTTATAAGCCTTGCCAGTCTCCCTTTCAGATACTTTTCTCAGAGTCAAAAGACCACTGCCACTTTTTCTACGTTTATTTTGGTCCAATCACTCATATTCTCAACAACATCCTCAAATTAATTCAAAAACACACTTATTATACGAAAGGCTTAAATATATAACAAAACAGTGATCACTGGCACTTCCCTTTAAGAAACTGTCCACGGATTTTTATTAGGAAGTAATCTAACTCATGGCACTTACTCCCTTTTCAGGTCATAAACCATGTCTTTAACACCTTCTATGACAATAACTAATTTCGGAAATTATGGACTAACCTTTGTTACTTCCACTCTTCAATTAGTCCCTTTTAATAATAAGCGAATCTATAGGATGTTGGGCAAGTAAAAATCCCTATTTTTCAATAGAGATAGATAAAAATCTTCAGGTTGGGGGTAACTCGTTTCCTGGCATCGGTGATTGGCCCTGGTAGCGGAAATAGATAACGTTAAATGAATGAATAAAAAAAACCGTCGAATTAATCTTTGTATGTAGATACATATATAGATAGATATCTTTATTTGAGCATTTTTTATAAAGTTTTACATTTGTGGCAAGTCAAATTACAGTACAAAATTTTGATTGTATACAAACACAATGGATAAAAATAATACTGAGTTCATGAAATTAGGCAAAATAAAAAAGTATACATATAAAGATATTGTATAGGTAAATATATGATTTTTTTCTTCTATGTATTATTATTGAATAAATGATTTACTTTTTGTTTTATGACTTTAAATTTTTTATAATAATATAATAATTAAGTGTGTGAATATGTGTATCGGCGATCATGAATGCATCCACGTATTGTGACTTGCCTAATCTGCAGGTAAATTTGTACAATATGTCAAATTTGACTTTTTACTTACTAAATAATTGTAGCTCACTGTCTGGATACACTTTTCACCATGCACTCAATTAATTCTAGAGACTCTTAAACTTCAGAAGTAAGTTCAATTTTGATAAATTTTAATATTTTTGACTCATATTTGAATATTGATTTATTATAATTTTTCAACTTTCATCAAAGCCATAAATTTTAATTCAATTATAAATTTTTTTTGTGGTCCGACAATTTCATTTTAACAGATCACAAAGGTTCCAAATTTCTATAGGTGAACATTGTCAACAAAGTCATCTTACTTAACATACTTTTTCGACAAAACTTCGTGTATATATTATATATATACTAGTATGTGTATCAATTTGACTGAATGTGAATATCTATATTTATTATAAATATCATTTTTTTAGAAGCGTTACTTAAATCAGAAATGGACCTCACCCAGATTGTTTATTTTTCCCGGACAACTCTTCCCAGGTATCCATATTTATAGATATCAACGTCATTATATAAACTTTGATTCTATCTATTTTTCTTCCCATGGTATGGGCCCCTTTTTTCTCCTTTCTAATCCTCTTCTCTGTACTTTAACTTTAACATCCATATACCCTTCGTCCTATTTCATTACGCTGTGAACTTCGTTCGTCCTTTTCACCTTTCATTCACTTTTCACTATATAGCTAAACTTAAATCTAATTATAACGTTTCATTTACATGTTCAATATAACGATTAAGCTTCCTGTAGCTTCATTATATTAAACACGTCTACTATTTAAACAAATTCAAAATCATTTCATTATCTTTCACGTTATCTAAATTTCTTTCTTTTTCAGATAAGAAAACAACTCAAATTATAATAATAATATAATAATAACACACCACATGTTATTACCACCTTTTCCTTCAAACATTCTGCAACATTTAACTTGATGTACATGATGTATCCATGCATCCACGACATAAAGAAAAACAACTACATATAACAATTATTTAACTTTGTACGCTTGAACGTACATCCTTAGCCACGCCATAAATTCTGTATCTTTTTGCTATGTCACCTTTGTGCGTTATTGTATGTGTTTTAAACTGTGTGGTGAATCATGTTGCCTTGTAAATCAATTATTTATTTCAATTTTAATAATTTAATATAATCTAAATACTATATTCCACAACAATATACACAAGTAGCTACATATAAGACAACTGCACAATTCTATACAAATACAAGCACAATTTATGCACACCAATGCAATTAAAGAAACATGTACAAACAAAAGAGTAAAATGTATATATGTCATAAAAAGTACAAAATATAATAATAATAATTAAGAATTGTAACACATTTGCATTAAAATATTCTTCTGTAGTATAAAAACAGTTGTTCAATGAAAATGATTTAATTCTGGTTTTGAACTGTGTACTATTTAGAATTTTCCAATTACCAGGTAGGTTATTGTATAAATTAAAGTCTAAGGAATTTGTTTCTAGATTTAGACAACCTATACTTAGTATTATAAAGATTATTTTTGTAACGCCATATCCTAAAATGATATTTATTGGACAGTTTCAATGAATCAAAACAATGTCATTATTGACAAGTGAAAAATAAAGACAATATTTAATTCATTTATATTAACTTGGTGGTTGGTCAGATTTTCACCAACGACTACATCGGCAGACATAGTCATTTCTGTAGTATTGTTTGAAAATATATGTTTTGAAATTTCCTTTTTGTTCTGGATGCTATCTTCTATATATCCATCAGCAACTGTTGAGAATTTCTATCCTCCATGACGTTTTAAGGTAAGAATATTAGCTCTAGAACCAGCTAATAGTAATGCTGAAGATCTCCTAAAGCTATGACCCGTATATTGCTCAGGATTAGATAATTTAAGATATTTAGATCTAATTAATACTTGGTATTTTTGAAAATGTATTAATACCAACTCGTTGGAACGTATATTTTTCTCCTCGATATTGAAGAAAAATCTTTGTGATTCACATGAGTAGAGCGAATAGCTGGATATTTATCATAAATATTTAGTGGATTTATTCCATTAACTGTCTCAGCAATTACCGTAAAAGTTCTTTCAGTGTGGGTCTTAGAAGCAGGTACTTTAACAACCAGCATGCAGTATTTTCTCACAATGTCATCAATGGTCATATTGTAGAGTTCCTTTCGACGACAAGCGCCAGCCAAGCCCATTATTCATACAACTTTCAACATTAAAAAGTTTTCATCTGGTGCTTCTAGTAAAAAATGTTCGACATCTGCTCTGTCAAATACTTTAGATTTCTTAGCTCTGTACCCAGTGGATTGTCTTTTCAAAAAAGCTTTTACTTTTTGATAATTGGATACATCTACATTATTCTTTATATTCAAAACTGCTTTAAGTATCGAAAACTTGAACCAAAGACTTGAACATTTTAAAGTTTTTGCTTTTTCAGATAGATAAGTCAAAAGAACAGACTCAGATATGTTACTCACAGTTTTCTGCTGATACCAGTGCATAAATAAATCATATTCTTTTTCGTACAATTTTCTAGATTTCGCTGGTAATAAATCTAAAGTTACAGCAATTGCTTGCTCTCTGATTTCCGAAGGAGTACCAGGAATAAAATCTTCTTCACTATCACTCATTTTGTTCCAAATAATAATTATTGTAAAGTAGAATGTGTCAAATGTGACGTTTAAGTCGTTCAATATTTAGTTGTTTTATTATTGGTTTCTATGAAAACAGCAATAGAATTTAGTCATTACGACAAGGCAAATTTGTCAATTTGAAGTATTTTAAAAAAATTATACTATTTTCTAATTTCGAATGGCGATACAACAAGTTTTGTATATAACTCGAGACTAAAATGTGGTTTTTTTACACGTGTGGTTTATAGCACTCGCCTTCGGCTCTTACTATAAACGTCTCACTTGTAAAAAAAAAACACCATTTTAGCCACCTAGTACTATGAGCAAGAAGAACAGTGTGTCTGCAGTTGATTTTTTTTTACTATGTATTTCCAGTAAGCTGTTAAAAATATACAGGTTGGGCAATGACATAATTTTTAGTTTAATGAATAGAGGTCTATAGTGCTCAAGGTAATGGACGCCCACAAGAATACTTATAATTTTTTTCTGCAAAATGAAAACTCTTTGCGAATAACTAGAGTCACCCCAAAGTAGTACTCCATAACTCATGTGCTAATGATATAGGCCGAAATAAACTGATAACAGAGTATCTTGATTTATCCATTTACTTAACTTTCTGATGACAAAAATGGTGTTAGACTTTTTTTTCACAGTTGCTCTATATGGGCATCCCATTTTAGACCGTTATCGATAGTAATGTCTAATAACTTAAACACTATTTCTACGTGTAATAGTCGAGTCAGAACTGATCAGTAAAATTTTAGTTTTACTTTTATTTAAATTTAACTTACTTGTTGAGAACCACTATAGTTCTGAATTTTCTAAAGCTATATGTGCTTAATCTTTGAGTTTTACTCTACCCTTTGAGGAGTTCTTGAGGGTTATATCATCGTCAACCAATGTGCTTTTAATGATATCGAGAAAAATAGGCAAGTCATTAATATAAATAATGAAAAAAATTGGGTTTAATAAGGAGCCTTGAGGAACTCTTCTTAGTAATTTAAATTTTTTTATAATATCGTCTGTATTTACAATAGGTACTTTTATCATCGTCCGAGAAAGTTGTATTATAAATTATTTTTAAATATGATAATGTTTTTCTCACTTGCCGAGGCTCGTCACTACTCCATCGTAGTGGTAATTTTTTATTAGCCGTTGAGCTGTTAGTCAACGGAAATACTTTTTCCACCTGAGATTGATAAATATTGACAAGTATATGTACAGTAATCGATATTATTATAAGACATTAATTTAAAACTACTCCAATCAAGTGAAATAAGAGATGTTTTCAAATTCTTTATACCTCGGAATGTAATGTTTTTCTTAGAACTAACACTTGTTTTGTAATTGTTTGCCTTTGTGTTTAAGAAAAAACATTGACCGTAGTGTCTGATTACGCTCGAAGTAAATACAGAGTTGGCAAAATTAGTGAAAATGTTGTCAACACAAATTGATGAAGTACCAGCAACTCTAGTAAAATCGCAAATAGTGACAATTAAACCATATGTTGAAGTTAACCAAATGAATTCACTGAGATTATCCGATGATCCACTAAATTTAATGTTAAAATCTTCAGCTAATAATATATTTGTATATCTATCTGTGAAGTGTTCCAACAAATCAGTTAGTTTGTTATGAAAATTTCCGTAGTGCCCATGGTGTCCTGTACACTGCAATGACGACAAATTTCAAATCAGCCAACTCAGTTGCACAGAATTCTACATCAATGTCAATACAAATGTTATTTTTTACATATCACCACTCCACTATGAGAATGATAGCTACGTATATAAAAAGAAGATAACGTGTAAACGGTGATCATTTGTTGTAAAATTCCTAGTTGGACCAGTAAATAAATAGTTTTTTCAATACATTTATTTTTTTTGGCTGCATTATGACAGATAAGAAATTAAACAAGCAGCAAAAAGAGTTGGAATAGTTATTTACGTAACCAGTCATGAAAAGACTAATTTTATTTGACGAATGTAATATTTGCAAATTACATGAGTCAAGTAAAATTACTTTTCATAACGTGTTAAGTACAAAATTTTATCTAATCCCGCTTTAAAATAGGAAAAAAATGGCAATTTATTTTGAATATTATTTTGCGGTTCCAAACATGCAGTCGTACAAATAAATTTTGTTTATCGCTTTACCTGAGCGTTACTATAGATTGACATTTGTATAAACAAACCTCAGTTGTCAATTTGCTGAATTTTTTGAAGCAAATTTAATCGAAAATGGTTGATTTAGATATGGATATTTCATCTGATATAGAAGAATCGGCTAATTTAGAAGTAAATTCAATAATACCTGGTAAATCAAAATGCAGATATGAAGAAGCATATAAGAAATTTGAAAATTGGTGTCAACAAAAAGGAGTAAAAAAATATTTATGAAAAGGTTCTCTTAGCGTACTTCGAAACGATGAAAAACTATAAAGTCTACTATATGGACACCTACTCAATGTTAAAGGCAGAATTAAATGTCAAAAGAAACATTGACATCAAAAAATATACCATATTAACAGCATTTTTGAAGAGAAAATCTACAGGTTATCACGCTAAAAAATCTATCATTTTGACAAGAGAGAACTTTGAAAATTTTATTAGAAATGCTGATGACGGGAAGTTTTTATTTGCAAAGGTTTGATTTACTGTACTATTTGAAACTTTACAGTTTTTAATTTCTTGATTATTTTAGGTAGCAATGATTATAGGAGTTGCCGGTGCTTGTAGAAAAGCGGAATTGTGTGACATGCGTATCAGAGATGTTGTGGATAAAGAATTTTTTTTTAAATTACTATTCCAAACACAAAAATAAATGTGATACGGAAATTTGTGGTCACAGATAGCAATATTTCTGGATACAGAGAAAATTTAGTAGAAATTGTTCGAAAATATATCAATCTGCGTCTACAAAATACAAAGCATGACCGTTTTCTTGTTGCATACAATAATAACAAATGTGGAGTACAACCTATAGGTATAAATACATTTGGATGTTTGCCAAAATTAATTGCAAAACATCTTGGTTTACCAAATGCCGATGGTTATACTGGACATTGCTTCCGGCGGTCATCCGCATCTTTGCTCGCAGATTCAGGAGCTGAATATTAAAAATTAAGCAGCATGGGGGCTGGAAATCCAATAACGTAGCAGAAGGTTACGTCGAAAATTCTTTGGCCAACAAGAAAAGAATTGCAAATAATATACTAGGAAAACATTTTGAGGTAGCTGTTTCAAGAGAAGTATATCAATCAGGTTCGGCGTATAATGAGGAGAGATATTCTGAAATAGCTGCTAAGGAAAAAGAAATAAATATTCCGTCAGGTTCAGGAATAAATTTTAGTAACTGTGTTTGTAGTAATTTTGTTGTTAATGTGTATGCTAACAAATGAAAAGAATAACTGTTTTGAGTTCAAGTTTATTAATAAAGTGTTTTTTGCTTCTTAGTCTTAAAGTTCCTTCTTTAAATGATGGGTTTAATAATCAGTTACGAAAAAAATTCATTACATCACTCAGTTATGTAATGGGACTGGCAGTTATGAAAAATGTGACGATTTAAAAAAATTATAAACACTTTTTTTACTTGTCTAATTTTCACTTTATTTGTTATTTTACAACTAGTTTCATCCTATTCGGACATTTTCAAGTAACTAAATTATACACAGATTTTACTTTAATTTAAATATAAACTGACCTGAATAGAGGGATGGGTCACTTTATAGTTGATAATATAATTCAAATTTGTACAGATGTTATGTTATTAAATGTAGGGGTTTTTTCGAGCTAGTAAATTATATTATGGTGTGATTTTTATTAGCAGTAGTTTATCTGAATAAGTTTAATAACGGGGAATTATTTAAATCTATTTGGTCGTTTAATATGTTGTAATTTTTATTCCTATTTAATTTATTAATTTCTAACACTTCTAATAAATTAAGTTTTTTACTTTTCCCACCAATATGTAATATTTTAGGTTGATGGTCGTCAGTTATTATATGACCAGAATTTGTTAGATGTTTATAAAAGCTGGAATGTTGTTTTCGTGTGTGAATATGTTCTCTATATCTTACTCCGAACGATCTCCCTGTTTGGCCTACATATGAGGCGTTACATTCTGGGCAATCTCACCGATATACACCACATTTTTTAGAGATATCAGTTTTTTGTTTTGCATTGAAAAGATATCTGCCTATATTTTTGTTAGAACTAAAAGATGTTTTAATATTAAATTTGGAAAAGGTATTGCTAATTGAATAGGAGAGTTGACCTGAATATGGTAATGAAATGTATGTTTGAACTTTTTTCTCGTTAATAGTGGGATAAAGTTCTTTCAAGAGGGACTTATTTTGTTTTTTATAGATTAAATTGTTGATTATATTTTGAGGGTACCCGTTATTATGTGCAATAAGTCTTATTGTGTCTAATTCTTCTTTTAAATCTGTCTCAGATAGAGGTAAGCTGAAGGCTCGGTGTGTCATAGATTCATATGCGGCTAATTTGTGGGAGAGAGGGTTATAGGAATTAAAGGGTATAGTGGCGTCTGTAAAAGTTGGTTTGCGGTAAATATTATAGGAAAATGATGTTTTATGTCTTTTTATAGTTAAGTCAAGAAAGTTTATCGATTTATTGTCGTTCTCTGTTTCTAAGGTAAAAGATATATTATTATGTGTGTTATTGATAAAATCTAGGAGTATTTTTAATTGTCTGTCTGTCCCTTTAAAACCTATTAGGATGTCATCAACATACCTGTACCAAAAGATAATATGTTTTTTTGATATTGGAGAATCCAATATAGTTTTTCAAGATTATCCATGAATATATCGGATAAAAGGGGGCTAAGTGGCGAACCCATAGGGAGCCCTGTTTTTTGTATAAAGATGTCCTCATTAAATTGGAAGTAATTTTGATCTAAACACAACTTGAATGTTTGCAGTATTTCATTTTTTAATTTTGGAATAATTTTGCATTTTTCCAGTATAGTTGAAATTAAAGGAAGACATTCGAAGGGGGGGATATTAGGAAACATATTCGACACATCAAACGATACTAATTTTATAGAGTTGGGGTCAATATTTAGGCTGTTTAATTTTACTGTTAAGTCTAAGGAGTTATTAATTGTATTTTTTGGCTTAAATTTTGTAATAGATTTAAACTCGTTATTAAGTAATTCAGATAACTTACGTGTCGGTGCATTTGTGTATGAAACCACTGGTCTAATGGGTTTATTGTCTTTGTGTAGTTTAACTAAGCCATACAATTTTGGGGCTTCACAGTTCATATTTGTAAGTCTTCTTTTTTCAAATTCGGAGTGGCACAAATATTCAAAACTTTGTATTAAGGACTTCGTTTCTTTTGCAAATTTGTTCGTAGGATCTTGGGTTGATTTTTGTAAATTTTGTTCATCTAGAAATTTCTCAATTTTATTGATATATTCTGTTTCTTGGAGAATGACTGTAGTATTGCCTTTATCTGCTTTCGTTAAAATGAGTTTATTGTGATGTATTTTTTCTTGGATACCTTTTATTGTGGCTGTATGTGAATGGCTAGTCGTTTCTGTGGACTTGTTTATTTTCTGTGCTATTTGATGTTTTACGCTTTGGGATTTCATAATGGTTTTATTATTGTTTGTTATAGTTAGTTCTGCATGTAAACCTAGTATTTCTTTTTATTTTTGTATGTTTTGTGGTTGCGGTGTGAACTTTGGGCCTAAATTTAAGAGGTTCTCTTCAGTATTAGTGAAATTCGTATCGGATAGGTTGACGAATCTTGGATAAAATTTAATGTTTTTATTAAATTGGTTTTTGCTTGCTTTTCTTGAATTTTTGGTAAATTTTTAATCTTCTTTTTTTTAAAAATGTGACGGTTCGTAACGTCAAAAATGCATTTAAAACGACATTTTATAACGGGGTTAGATAAATAAAGATTGCCTAACTCTAAAATAATGTAATGTCTTAAATGTATTGGACTGTTGAAAATGTTGGAATTCTTCGTAACTAGATGACATGATAAACATTTGGTCACTTGCGCTGTACTGACAGTCAAAAAGATTGCGTAAAAAAAATTTATTGTCAGTGTAACGATAAAACCACAAATGGATTGTAATTGTCTTTTGCTTGGTTAAAATTAGAAAATTATTCTTATCTTTGGGTTGTAATTCTGAGAAGAGAGGGTTGCTGTTAACGTTGCATTTTATATTAAAAGGGAACAAAATCTTGCAGATAAACATAACAGACACTTATTAGAACACATACAACACAACAACATATGAGATGGTGCAGCAAACAAGAGAGTGATGAGAACTATACTGCAATAAAACTAAAACTCTAATAATGACGGGTTCTTTATACAATGCCTTCTTTCTCAGTCGTACTTTTTCTACAATAAGTGAACATGTGGTAAGTACTACCCCTATGCACCCGAATGCAATCGAGAACGCACGAAGTGCCTTCGATTAGCGCGGTCTCTTTTAACTTAAACTAAATTACAATTCTACTCTTTTGAAATTCCAACAGTCAGTACAGATAAACATCCCATATTTGATAGCGATAACTCAAAGTTTTTTTTTCATATATATTTCAAAAATAATAAATTTCTTAAGAATTTGAAACTCTACAGGGTGTTCCAATAAAAACTCCTAGGTGAAATATTTAGGAAACTACTAGAGATATTTGAGTTCTGTAAAAGTCCATTACTAGAACGTATAAATAGTTTAGTATTAAATACAAATAGTTTTTTAATATGTTAAGGGATAGATGGCGCTGCGCTACAAAGAATATCTTGGATGACAGGAACTTAGAAATGTTATCTGTGTTAAAGAGAATTTAATTTCAATTAGATTTCGTTATATGAAAAAAATTCGAAACCAACTGTTTTCGAGAAATTTGAGTTTAAAATACTTAATTTTTGAAAAACTAAAATCGCCTTAACTTTCTTACATTAAATTTTAGATGATAGTTCGTTTGAAACTTTCTTCACAGAAAGACAGTGTGAATAATGTGGCAATAAAACTTTTTTTTTACAACTTAAGGTTAAACCGGTAATTACATTTATTACAATTTTTAAGCGCCCGCCCCCGTATTTTATTAAACAATATTGAATAAAAATATGTTCCATGCATTTTGTCCAGGTCACCCATAGTAGCAATAGAGGAAATAGGGTTGCATTGTATAGCGAATGAAAAAAACACTTTTGAATAGGGGTAAGGTCGAGTCAGTCGTTTTATTTTGATCTTGGGACACGTGCAGAACTTTTAGCGACATTCTATATATGCGTACAATATATCAAGTAATTATCATTAAAATGTTTATGGTCGAAATATTTTCGCGAAAACCTGGTACAAATTGACGGCTATAAGACAGTCTCTGCAATAAACTGCTGATTACCCACATAAAACGATAGGTTAGATTTAGACACAGACGAAATAATTCTAATATTCCCCAAATCTGTTGTTCGGGCAATTCTCCTAAGCCTATCGGAAAACTGGAGAAGTGTAAGTAAGTCTCGAGGGCTGAAGTCGAATGCTACGGCTTTCAATTCTCAATCGCGTTTGTGCCCAATGAGCAGCCTACGGAAAACTGGTGCCAATTTAAGTTTGCAGGACGTTTATAGATGTCCTCCCTCGGGATTGCTATCGTCAGATGTAGATAGAATTACGCCACAGGATTATTTTAGTTGGTCTATTGGGGGTGTTTGATTGTCAGCTACGCAAAGTCGGCAAACATACAAATAAAATCTATTTGGCGACGAAGCTGCTGCCAAAGCAAAGTGCGCGGGGTATATCAAATTTCTAACTCAGAGAAAGAATGGCTAAGGATTGCGATAAAAACGGCTTTCGACGGGATGTATTTGTATGATTATAATAATAAAGAAATATATATAGTGGTCCAAAAAAATCGTGCTTTTTATTTTTCTTTGCCAACTTATTGTTTCTCAGCCGGTTTTAGCTAATTTGGTGTTACTAGTTAGCAGATTGAATAGGCTACAACGGCCAAATGACAAGATGGCCTAAACATCAAAATCCAAGATGGCGGAAGCAATTTAAAACAAGGTCTATGTTAAATTGGGCTCGTTCGTTTTTCTTTTTAATTGATAATAGTCAAAATGACAGAACTAATAACAAATTTCGAACTTTTCTCTACATTTTAAAACTACGATGAGTTATATCGATTCATTGGTTTCAGAGATACAGCAATTTCAAAAAAATCCTACTTTCCGTTTGTAAAATCTGGAACAAAAAACAAACTTTGATATTTTACCTATCAATTCATTATTTCTCAACCGATTTCAATGAACTTGGTCTTGTTATGTAGGTAATAGAATAGGCTTTAAGAAATTTCTAAATATCGTATCACCAAATATGGCATCGCCGGCTGCAGTCAGTTATGTCACGGCTCCGTCAAAATGTTGTAAAAGATGCCAAAGAATTGCCCAAAGTGGGTTGAGGTGTATTAAGTGAGGTGTAATATCCCACAGTAGTTGTGTTTCTCAATAATTAAAATTAAAAAACATTATTAGTAATCGAAGAGAAGACAATTAATATCTTTTGTAATGAAACTGAAACCTCTGTTGACAAAAATGTCGACCTTGACCTGTCCTTTAAGGATGCAATTTACAGTCGTAATGTGGACAAAGTGGAAATAGCTTACTTATAAGAATTCATACTTCAAAAAGACAGTTAGTATTCGTAATCAGCAACAAACCATTACTGTACTCCAAGATCAGGGTAACATTAATTAATAAATAAATTAAATGAGTCCATAAAGTCACCCAATTATAATAATTAAGACAAGTACCGTCATCTAGTGATCAGATAAAGTCCAAGAGAGGCACAAATATTGTGATTCCGACAGCTGACGTTACAGATATAAAGCAACATGTTGATCCTTGTGCTAGTTCGTGAAGCTCAGCTGATTTGTCAGTACCGCCGGTTATTAAGGAACACAATAATTTAATATATGAAGATAAAAATAGGAAACAAAAAGAAGTCGAAACGAAATGTAAACAAACCTATTATTGGACAATTAGATATTGAAAATAGCTCTGGACAATTAGATATTGAAAATAGCTCTTTAAAGGCTGCTCCTAAACTTATCTTTCCTCATGCATATAAAATGCACCCAGACGCGACAACTGAAGATCTATTAACCCTTTTAAAACCAAAATTTCCCGAGGTGCAATGTGAACAATTAAAATCAATGTATCCCTAGTACTACTCATCTTATAAAGTATCTGTTGAAGAAAGTAACCTGTCCGACATAATTAATCTCTCTGTTTGGCCAAGAGGAACACAGGTAAATGGATTTTTTCATCCGAGGCACAGCAGCCAACAAGATAAATATTGCCAAAGATAATTCATTTAAAAAAAAATTAGCTGACTGTATTTCACATAAATATACAATGTTTATCTAAAAAAGTTAATCAGTTATCGTTATTTATTGAAAATCGTTATTATGATGTAATCTGCAGATCTGAACACTGGTCGTGTGAATCAGATCTAAAAACGATTAAATTACCTGGCTATTATCTAGCGAACTATTATTGTAGAAATATACATAAACATGGTGGTGTGGCCATTGTCCTAAAAAATAATTTACAAAGTAAACTGCTCGATCTAAAATATTTCAATAGTGAAATAAATAGTGAATTTTGTGGTGTGGAAATATTCGGTGTCATAATTATATCACTTTACAGGTCCAGTTTGGGGGATTTTCAAACATTTTTGTAAAACTTTGGAAGGCTTTTGTACAAGTTATTTAGATAAGTGTAAAAAAATCATACTGGCTGGGGATTTTAATGTGAATTTTAAAAATATTTCAACTAATATGACCTAATTAATAAGCTTAGTTACTTCTTATGGCTCATATATTACAATCTCTGATTTTACAAGGATTTCACAGCAATCTGCTAGTTGCATTGACAAAAATTTTAACTAATTTGTCAGAAGATGGTTATGTAAGTGGTGTTTTGGACCGCTGCCTTTCAGATCATCTAGGGCAATTCATTACAATAAGAAATTCTAAGAGAGACATTCCTCCGAATAAAATCTGTAGGAGAAGGATCACGAGTGATAATCTCAACAGACTGAGAACTACTTTATCGGCGATAGACTGGAGTATTGTTGTGACGCTAGATTTAAATATAAATTTGTTTGCTAATTTTCTTGTTGATACCTACAAAAATCTTGTATGTACTTATTTTCCGATAACTAAATATGATCCTAGCATCTCTAAACCTCCTATCAACTGGTACAATCAGTCATTACGTGATATGAGAGACACGCTATCCTCCAATAAACAAATTTGTAATGTCAGTAGAAATCCGGAATTTCTAACTGTCTACAACAACTGTCGTAAAGATTACAAACTTGCTATTACAAATACTAAGAAATAATCATATGACCATTTTATTTCAACATCTGAAAATAAAATGAAGGATAGTTGCAGACTTGTTAATTTTGAACGGAATATAAACAGATCGCATAAAAGTGGGTCCAATTGATCGTACGATACATTTAATGAATTTTTTTCGGAAATTGCCAACGACATAATTTTATCATTTCCCGCAATCAATGTAAAAGCTACGGAGATATTAACAAACATTACTCCTCTGTCGTCATCATTTTTTTTGCAGCCTGTAACTACCGAGGAAGTCTTAGAAGCGATTGGAACTTTAAAAAACTCTCAATCTGTTGACATCTATGAGCTAAATAGCACAATTGTAAAAGAAACTGCTGACATTATTGCACCTATATTAACAATACTTATAAATGCTTGTTTTAGCTCAGGGGAATATCCTGATGCCTTTAAAATTTTAAAAGTCATACCTCTATTTAAGGAAGGTGATCCAAACTCTCCAGATAACTATCGTCCTATTTCCATCATTCCTATTTTTTCGAAGATCATGGAAAAAATTTTAAAATCCAGGTTGACCCGGTACTTAGACGACAACTGCCTTCTGTGTCCTTATCAATTTGGGTTTCGTAAAAATTGCTCAACTACTCAAGCTATATTAAATGTCGTGAGTGGGACAGTCGATGGTCTTGAGGAGGAAAATCCAAGATTACACGAATGACCTCACCAAGGTCTTCGACTGTGTCGTTCATGACATTCTATTGGAAAAAATGTCTTTCTATGGATTTAGAGGAGTTCCACTTTTAATTTATAGTTCTTACTTAAATAATAGGAAATAATGTTTGCACTTAATAATACAATATCTGAACGCAATCTTGTTAAGAACATTGTACCCCAAGGTTCCGTCCTTGGGCCCATATTGTTCATACTATATATTAATGATTCGTATAATAATTTGCTTCCTAAAATATGTGTTCTCTTTGCTGATGAAATCACTTTGATATGTTCTGAAAAAAGTTTGTTAAATCTAACAGAGGTCGCAAAAGAGACTGAAGAAAGAGCTGAAAATTGGTTCACAGCAAACAAACTAAAATTAAATAGAGATAAAACATAAAATCTCATTTTTTCCTCAAATATTAATATCACTGAGGGTGGGGATGTAAGATTACTAGGGGTCACTTTGGATGACAAGCTAAACTTGGTCTCTTCATGTCGATTAGTTGGGTAGAAAACTGTCCAGTGTGATTTTTTTACTCCGACAAATGAAACATATTTTAAACTATGCAATTCTTAAAAATGCTTACTTTTCTTTATTTCACAGTCATATTTGCTATACTATTATTTTGTAGGGTAACTCAACACATGTCCATTACATTTTTGTACTACAAAACAAAGTCGTTCGCATTATAGCATGTGCAGGAATAGCTGACCAATGCCATCCCTTATTTATTAAATTGATTATTGTATTCCAAAGCCACCTTATGTATAACAAGGTAATTAGAACAAAATAATTGTATTTTCTCATTTTCTTCTAGCTGTAGTTTTGTTTGTATTTATCGCAAATATTAATACGACATATGAATAAATTCCTTATTGATAGTACTAATAAATGGGACTACGGTACCAATATGGTTCTATTTGAAAAAATTGAGTTTTTCCCCAAATACCATTTTGATGAACTTTATTTGCTCATAAATCACGTAATTTAGTATTTTTGACGGGATTTCGATTTTTCTACCATTACACGGGGCATTTAGAATAAATCGGAATCGTCATGGCACACTTAAATGGAAAACTAAAAATTATATTGTAAAAAATATTGACATTTGAAATGTCACTTATTTGGTATCGTTGGATTCAGAAAATTATGCAGAATTTAAAAATGCAATAATATACAGGGTGTTCCATTTAAAAATCGACTCCAGCGGAACCAGAAGTGAAAAAAAATCACTTGTATGTCAAAAGGTGCTGCTGTTTTTTTTTTTTTTTTTTTTTTTTTTTTTTTTTTTATATATATGTATATAGGATACCCCAAATTTCAATCAATTATTTTCAAAACTAAAGGAGAAAAGGGGGTGTACCATGATCCTGCTACACCCGGTATACCTACCTAATTATCATTTCTTTAGACATTTCGAACATATTCTTAAAAAACCATTTTCAGGATTTTAACTTGAACAACCTGTATCTTGGAAATTAAGCACTTCCCAACATATGTTATGTTATTTTTTCCTATCTTGAAAAGTTTTATCACTTGGTGAAGTTTTGCCCATTCAATTCGGGACACCCTGTATACGTTAAATACGTATAATACACCTGAACTATTTCGAACGTTAAATTTAATTCATAACATCTTTTAAACATCCAGCTTGTACATTTATCAATCAGCTATTTTATTCTTATTTTTTTCATTTATAATGAATTTTTTGTTAGTACTATTTATTTTGTACCGTATACTGTTTGTTTTCTTTAGATTATTAAAACTTTTATCTATATGCGATTCATTTCATCAGATGGGTTTATGTGAGCCCCATATTATGTAAAAAGAATACATAATTATTAAGCTTAAGTATCAATTTGGAAAATTGTTTCTGTTGTGGAAACTGCCTTTTTACTTTTCCTAAGCATCGAAAATAATAATAAATTATTTAGGTATATCAAAACATTTCCTTAATAATTAACGACCATTTTCCTTCCCTCGCCTTCTAAAAGAAATATTGATGCCTCCAGAAGTGGCTATTTATCAGTATAAAAAGCTTAATATCTTATAAATCTTCCAAATTTGGTGGTCCAACCGTGAAATAAACATTAATAGTGCATATTTATGTTTACGGGAAGTCCGAGGTAAAATACTTTTGGGGAATTTATAAGCGAAACACCGCACTGGGAAGTTTCACAACGTTAGACGGGTTTTAGGTTTTCGCGTGTAAGTTTCTGAAATATGTCATTAGGACGAAAATATGTTAAAATTTATTTAATCAATTTGATTGTTATATTAACAGATTTCTAGTTTTAAATCATATATTAAATATAAAAAATTGTCGTAAATTATGTGCTAGTTTTTATTATTTAAAGAAGAAGAAGAAGAAGGAGAAGAAGAAGAACAACGAGAATAAGAAGAGCACCAAGCTGTTAATAGCTCTTTCAGTCATGTAAAATTCCGTATAATAGTATCTTTACAATTTGCTTTTGGTGAGTACTGTCTTTAATATTTACGTACTATACAATGGGCGAATAATTTAATCGGGTGTTTTACACTTTCTATATTACCCCCTTTTAAATTTTTTTTTTTTTTATTTTTGTTTTTTTTTTATTTTTTAATTTTTTTTTCCCCCCCCACCCCCCCCTTTTTTTAATTTTTTTTTTAAAAAAATTTATTTTTTTTTTTATTAAAAAATTTATAAAAATTTTATGGGGGATTAATAATAGGGGTTTTTTTTTTTTTTTTTTAACAAAAAAAAAAAAATTTTTTTTTCTCATATTTTTTTTTTTTTTTTTTTTTTCCACTAATTTTTTTTTTTAAAAAATTCCATTTTGATATAAAAAAAAAAAAAATTTTTTTTTTTTTTTTTTTTTTTTTTTTTTTTTTTTTTTTTTTTTATTTTAAAAAAAAAAATTGTTTTTTTTTTTTTTTTTTTTTTTTTTTTTTTCCCCCCCCCCCCCACCCCTTTTTTTTTTTTAAAAATTTTATTTATTTTTTTTTTTTATTTTCTATAATTTTTTTTTTTTTTTTTTTTAAAATATATTTTAATTATTACAAAAAAAAACCCCTCCACCCACTCCTTTTTTTTTTAAATACATTTTTTATAAAAAATTTTTTTTTTTTTTTTTTTTTTTTTTTTTTTTTTTTTTTTTTTTTTTTTTTTTTTTTTTTTTTTTTATATAAATTATTTATATTTTTTTTGTATTGGTGGATATTTATTTTTTTTTTTTTTTTTTTTTTTATTTTATATATTTTTTATAAAAATATTTTATATTCCTTGGGGGTTTCCCCCCCCTCCCCCCCCCCCCCCCCCAAAAAGGAAATATAAGAAAAGATGAATTTTTATTTCTTTTTTTTTATACTTGACTTTGGGACTCTGGCTTCTTTTCTTTTCTCCTCTCTCCCCCTCCCCCCCCCTTCCCTCTCCTTCTTTTCAAATTTTTTCACCCCATCCTTCTTCATTTTTTTTCAATAATTTTCTAAACTTCCTTACCCTCTTAATTATTTTTAAATATTAAATAAATTATAAACAATAATTTTTTTTTCATAACATTCTCCCCCGCGGCCTTTTTGGCCCCTTTTTTTTTTTTTTTAATTTTTTTTATTTTTTTTTTTCTTTTTTTTCTTTTTTTTTTTTTTTTCTATTTCTCTTCCCCCCCCCCCCCCCCCCCCCCCCGGGTTTTTTTTTTTTTTTCCTTTTCTAAATTATTAAATTATTTTTCACAATAATCCAGGGGGGGGTGTTTCCCTTCCCTTCCTCCCCCCCCCCCCCTCTAATCTCTCATATAAAAAAAAAAAAAAAATACCAACACAAACCACCCCCCCTCTCCCCCCCCCCCCCCCCCCCCAAACACGGGGCGCGGGTTAGTTATAAATATAATTTTTAAAAAAAGTTCTTTTCTTTTATTTTTTCCCTTCCTTCCCCCCCCCCCCCCCCCCCCCCCCCCCCACAAAATGAAATGGTTTCTATTTTAGTGGTTATAAAGCATTCGATGCGTATGGTTTGTCAATAAGAGCTTTGAGATAGAGCAAAAAATGTTTTCGACAAAGTTGTTTAAACATAGAAAATATCGGCATATACGAAGTTTTAAAAATGTTGTTTTTTAAATTTTAGAATTTCATTATAATTTCATTGTTGAAGTTTGCATTTATTTCATCCAGATTATTATTAATAATAAATTTCCACATTTTCATTTCGAGGTCATTAAATGCAAACCTACAAAATTATGTTAAAAAAAATAAAGTATAAATACAATTGATTTTTCCAATAAATTTTCTCTGTAGGGTATTTTGTAATCACAAACAAATTCTTTAAATAACTGTGTTCTATTTTCATCCCTAACATTATTTTATTTATGTCGGCCATTTTGTTATTTCGCAATGAAGGCGTAATAGTTTGAATTTGTACGCAAACATGATTCTCAAGCAAATATAAAAAGATTATTTAGTCTTCAAAGTGTTATATGGGAGTAATTTTATTTGAAATGAAACATGAAATATAGAAATAATCCCATTTCTGTTTGAACAAGAATATCAGTAACTTGTATCCGTACTATTGAAGTACATTTTCGTTTCAGAAACTTGGCAAATATTAAAATATCGCGATTGCTACCTTATATCCTCTACAGTTACCGATTAATTTCTCTGAATCGTAGAAGAAATAAGAAAACGGTATTTTATAATTTTCTTTGGAGACACAAATTTCACAATAAATGTTGAATGTTGAGGAATTAAATTCATATCCATATTGCGTTCTTTGATAAAAGCAAAGAATCAAACCGGTTGTTACATGCGTTGCCAGGGACCATTTCTTCCCCATTGAAACTTGTAGCCTTCTTCAAATACCTTGCCAGATCCCTGTATTGCGGGTTGACCGTCCACGACGCGTCGACGTAAGCCGCGTTTATTAAGACTTACGTATCTGTGGGTGCGCAACACACATATCGTAATAAAGCCGTGTTTCCAAAGAATCACGTATCCGTGGGTGCGCCAACTGTGAAGACATTTGGGTGGTTAGTGAAAAGGGAATGTTTCTACAATGTGTGATTCAGTGTTCACGTTCACAAGATAGATGTCACAATAGCACAAAACTTAAACATATAAAATTCATTCCTTCAATTTGCAACTTATTGCACTATACGTGTCACGTACGCACGCATACGTGATTCTTAGAAAACACGGCTTAACGTGAAAACACTGGGTAGTTAGTGAAAAGAGCATGCTTACAATGTTCACGTTCACAAGATGGATGTCACAATAGCATAAAATATAAATCTATAAAATTCATTTGTTCAACTGTTGCAATTTCGCACTATTGCTCAATACGTGTCACGCACCCACGGATACGTGATTCTTAGAAAAAGTGACTGTAAAAGTTTATTTCAAACTTATTTACAACATAAAAAACATCGGCTTCTTTTATCCTTTACTGCTGTGAAAGCCGTTGCCGTTTTTTATGTTGCAAATAAGTTTGAAATAAACTATATGCAAGTCACCGTAGGCCATGAACTAATGGACCTACAGGGCTGATTCTAATCTTTGGTTGTATTTCAGGTAGCAATTGGCCTGAATACAGCATCTATTTTTAGAGAAAAGTTCGGTTTCTTACACCATTTTAGCTTTAACAGTCCCCGACAGACAAGAAGGTTTCAAATAAAAGTTATAGAGCGTCAAATATATTATCAATCACGTATAAAGCGATGTATCTGTAATAAGTAGAGATCAAACCGTATGGTCATATTAACGGGAGTGAGCACACTGGGCTCAACGCTGAACCGCGTCACTTGGAGTTTGCTGACGGCCTCCTGAAATACAACTAAAGTGGAATAGAATCAAAAGCTTTGTCTTTAAGTACAAAACAGGAAAATAATTAGCTCTAGATCGATTAGTTCGCGGCTTGCATAAAGCGGCGCGTTAGGGACAGTCAACCCGCAATACATGGACACTATACAATATTTAGGGGTGGCTACAAATCTCAATGGGAAGGAAATGGTCCCAGCAAAGCATGTATCAAGATACCAAACCTTAATAACCGGACTATTGAATAAGAATTACAGGAAACAACTACTCAGCGGACAAAAGCCCCGACCTGTGTTGAATTAAACTTGCAAGTCTTGTTTGGTAGCTAAGATCGTTTGTCAATTTCAGTAAATCTTATTCAGTATAAAGTTTAGCCCACCAGGGTTACCGGTCGCAGCTCTTGGTACCTGCTTAGCAGGTTGCTATCATTCACTAGGACATCAGTGATGTCTAACAGGTAGTAGCACTGACCACCAGAGGGATACACTTATCACTCATATTCACTCACTATGTATGTCTTGCTAGTCTGCATTAGACTAGCCTAGTTTGCTATTATTATTTGTCTGTTCCATTACTTATAGCATACTGACGAGAACATAACAAGTTCAAAACCGGTCTATGTCGAGTGCGGAATCGCCAAATGATCTTAGCTACCAAACAAGAGTTGCAGGTTTAATTCAACACAGGTCGGGGGCTTTTGTTCGCTGAGTAGTTGTTGCCTGTAAATCTTATTCAATATATAGTTTAGCCCATCAGGGTTAGAAGTCGCTCCTCTTGGTCAGTCACTAATACATCAGTGATGTCTAACAGGTAGAAGCATTGACCACCAGAGGGATACACTTTTCACTCACTATGTCAACCGAACTATTAATGTAAATTTTTTATTTTCGCATTTTTTTGTTACAATTTATTTATATGTATGTCCAACATTCAAATATTAAAATAGAAAACAAAGAATATGTCTTAAACTAGCAAATTTCGTTTCCGCCAGTACTTAAAATACATACGAGGGTCCTTAACTTTTATAGTTTGGAAATAAAACTACGATTTTTATACCTAGTAAGATTTTTATACCTAGTTGTTTTATATTTATTCTGTTGGTTGTAAATTTTAAAACTTCTGTACAAGCAGAATGGTATAAATAAGATATATTGTAGACGGCAAACTAGAAATACACTTTTGACAAGGATGATCTGAGAATAAAAATTTATCTGTAAAGCTTTCAATTAACGAATTCTAGGGTTTAATTTCAGTTATTTTTTATTATATAGAAATATAGCCCAAGGAATAGGCTCATTAGTCATTTTTCTATATATGTCTTAATTATAATGTATGTATTACAGTGGAGCCTACTATCACGCCAATAACATTATTTAAATCTTTAAGCTGGGTAATAATAAAATAAATGTAATATGAAACATTACTAAAAACCAAACAACACTATGTTTTTTATAGCAATATGATTTTATTATAACCAGTCCCTCAAAAATATATTTCCTACTACATTTTTCAAGAGTAATCACATGTTAAAGGTAAACAATGTTAAATATGAT
>JANEYF010000891.1:50000-104837 GCA_029963845.1 Rhamnusium bicolor
CGAAAAATGTAAAAATAAACAGGGTGTTCCATTTAAAGTAAGAAAGTTGGGATAATTTCTGACAAAACCGGAAGTGCATAAAAATTGAAAATATTGTTTTCTAATACATTTTTATATGCGCAACAACATTGAAATGACAATTTATTTCTATAAACAATGAAAATAGAGGGGGTGAGCCAGATTTCATTTACACCCGGTGTAGTGTTTTGGTATTTCGTGGAAAACTCGTCAGTGTTAATTATCAACAAACGTTAATGGAAACTTTTTCTTCAGAGTTTAAAGTCGAGTTAAAAAATAATAAAATTATGAAAATAATTTTTCACTTCTTAAAAAAAGTATGTAATTTATGTTTTTGAATCTTTCAATTTATTTGTATAACTAATATTTTTTTTTTTGCATTTATTTGTCCTGTGTAAAGCAATAGTATTATATGCACTAAAAAAATTTCATTACTGTTATTATTACAAACGAGTAAAGTACTTTGTTTGTTTGACAGCTGTAATAAGGATCTATTTGATACAACTTAAGAATAATATTTCATCATAAAATATTGCATTTTTATATTCGCGCATTATTCACTGACCTTTACTCTAGCTAATGTTATTTATACATACATCAAATTTATCAACGCTACACGTTTCCTCACGTTGTGTCAATAGCTGTGGGATTTCCAGTCACATTTTTCAATCACATTAACCAAATATTGACGCTAGGTCTCAAGCAAGAAAAAGACAATTTTATCTTGAAGCTCTTCAATAACATTATGAAAGTTTGTCGAGGATTTCCTGCCTATCAGCTAGTTTATCGAATAGCAAGACAGGATATATACCAATTTATAGCGGGGAAGTTATACACATTTTGAGACAGAGAGATTAATGGTGACAGTTTTGACGTATTAGGACCACAAGCCATGTATCACTTCGTTTAAATTGGTTGGATCATAGTTGGAGGTCATATTCGTGTACTTACATCTACGAGTGAGAATTAATATCTAGTTATCTTAGCGTACTTTTAATCATTGGCGGTTCTTCTGTAGGGTCATTTGGTCAATGACCTCCCACATACAAATAAAAAAATAGAGGTATTCATTTTCTGAAGTTTAAAAATACATAATATATATATTTTTAATATTCTTAAAAAATATGTTAAAGTTTCTAGTTCATTCTATGCATAATATTATTCAAATATCTAGATCGCAGGATTTCATATTCATTACATTATTCATTTATAGAATTTAAAAATCTTGGGTCAATCCACAACTTGTCCCCAAAGCTAGACGGACCGAATTTACAACGAATTATAGTGAAATAGACTTATGCGAGAATCGTCAGAAAGCAAAAGAGACAGAAAATACTGGTGGGGACAATGTCCCTGACACATTTTACGTAAACGGTAACGCACAAAGTTCAGTCGAGTACTAGCAGTCTTAATGTTAGGTACGCGTTGGTCGGTAAATTCTGTCGCGTTGTTTTTAATGTTTTTATTTGTGAACATTTTATTAGTAAATCTCTACTTGTCGTGAAATTAAGTAAAACAGTGTTTTTGGTGTTTACTTTTAAATATGAGTGTTGTACAAAATATATTAAAACTGAAAGATGGATATAATAAAGTATAAGTAGTTTTTATGTTTAGATACGTTTTAGACAGTGTTGTATGTGAGAGATTTTGGAAATTTATTCGGCCTCAAGGAACGACATCGCAGCATTTGACAGATGTAATTTTAAAAGAGTTAGAATGTCCGAAAATTAATGAAAGTCCTGAAAAATTGATAGCATAAAGTTACGATGGAGCATCAGTAATGAATGGTGCTTTTGGAAGTGTACAAGCCAAAATTAAAAAAGTTATCCTTCAGCAAATTTTATTCATTGTTACGCTCATCAACTAAATTTAATTTTACAAAAAGCATCAAGTCAGGATAAAAGCATGAACATTTTTTTTGCTAATTTACATATGTAGCTTTTCTTCATTATTTGGAAAATCGCCAAAAAGAACAGCCGTTTTAGATAATGTTGTTAAGGTGAGATTACCGAAAGCGGCTGCAACAAGATGGAATTTTAATACAAAGTGCATAGAGACTGTTTCTACCTATCGAACAGAATTATTAGATTGTTTAGAAAAAATCATTGATAATGAATCAGAAAACAACACTCTAAACCAAGCTATTGGTTTAAAAAACTACTTACAAAATGAACATTTTCTTTACTGGTTAAATTTTCTTCATTTAATTATGCCTCATTGTGATATATTCAATCAATTACAGAAATGTAATATCTATGTCATAAAGGTAAATAAGTGTATTGACGTTTTTAATAGTAAAATTGAAGACATCAGAAATAAAATTTTGAATAACTATTTGGAGGAGACATCCATGCAGTCTGCCCAGAGATGTAAGACGAAAGAATCAAAAAGGAGAATTTCATTAGAAGTTTGTGATATAATTACATCTGAGATCAAAAACAGGTTTGGCTTCAGTAATCATTTAGCAGTGTCTCAGTTATTTCACGCAGATCGATTTAAAGATTATAAAAAAAAGCTTTCCTCAAGATATGTTTAAATTAGTTAAAATGGAGTATCCAGTCATAGATCATTTGAAACTTAAAACTGAATTAGAAGTATTATATAGCCGAGAAGAGTTTTCAAAAGGTGCAGTTGCTTTGTTACAGCTTTTTATTAACAATAATTTGTGCAATACTTTTTCTGAAAGTCACTGTTAAAAATCTTGTGTACTCTCCCTATGACTACCGTCGAAAGTGAACGTTGTTTTTCCACCTTAAAAAGAATAAAGACATTTTTAAGAAATACCATGGATCAGGAAAGGTTATCTTCTTTAGCTATGCTTACCATAGAAAGGGCATTAATAAAGAAGATAAAAGACTTTAATGAAAAAGTAATTAACCACTTTGCATCTCAAAAAGACCAGAGGATCGACTTGGAACTTAAATCACTTTAAAAGGTAGGTAATATAGTAAACTTTTCTAATTGACCTCCCTATCTCTTGACCCACAAACCGCCACTGCTTTTAATATAAATACATTTTAATGGTAAATATGCATCAGTTTAGAAAATGCTGCACCTCGCATCTTCTAATACCTTAGTAGAGAAAAGTAAAATATTAGCTGGCATACAAATTTTGGTAACTTTTAACACATTTAGGAGCTCACGATTACTTGCATTGTATTTGTAATTAATACTTTAACTTGTACCTTTATTTCGTCGAACTTCAAAGATAAAGGGTCTTTGTGAACTTGACATCGTTTTCTGAACAATTGTTGGATGTCTATTGCGCATCTGTAATGCCACAAAGAGCAAAGTTATAGAACTCATTATCTAATTATGTACCTTCTTAATAATATTTATTTGAGATTAAAGTGTACATTAATTATCAGTGATGGTCAATAAAAAACTTAACATTAAACTAATCCACAATCTGAAATTTTAAAATTACCTAAGAATTTTTTTTAATACCTCGTTAGAATTTTCGCTTAAAAAGCTCTTTGCTTCTTAAATTATTATAACATCTTCCATATCCAGTAATTTATTGCAAAGAGAATAACAAAAGGAAGCGAAAAAAGTTCAGTTTAAAAATTAATTTTATTTCAGATGTGAAGTATTCACTTACAGCGCCATAGTCTCCTGAATTCCGCTCAAGTCTAAACCTCCCCTGCATTTGAAAATTCCCATTTATAATGCATTTCGATTCTCTTTCGGCTACAGAGGGAGTAACCAAGCTGAGTTTCAGTTTCAGTTATTATTTTTTTCAAACAAAACTCTCGTACAAAGTAGTAAACCTATCCAATACCTATACACGCTGTTCTAGTTATATTCAATTGTTTATCATTTCACTTTGACGTCATATCTCTGGATAAGTAGGGCACTTGTGAAATGGCAAAAGGTTTTTTGTTTGGTTTAGTTGCAGATATTGCCATAAAATGTTCGAAATTACTAACAATGGGAAGTAAATTTTTAATGTATTTTATACGAAGTTGATCCAAATTTAAAATACAGGGTGAGTTGTAAATTTGAGTTATATTTTAATGATAAACATATTTCGTTGAGTACAATAATTGATTGCTACGTTCAATTTTTTTTGAAACAAAATAAACATCTGAAACACTATTAATTTTTTGGTTCCGAACTACAAATAAAAAATGTGTAGCTTTTTAAACAAGGCAACGTTGCCAGCGTTTATATGATTGTTAGATTTTTCCAATGTATTCACAGGAGTAGCATACAGTACAACAATGTTTAAATAATTAGCCATTTCTGCACTACACGGTAACTAAACAGTCACTATTAAGTAGAATTCACAAGATTAATCACAAAATGGAAAAATATAAATAACGGTATAACACACTTGATGCAAATAGAGCAATACGTAGACTTAAAAAAGTCATTATTAGACTGAACCACCTAGAGGCATAGGTATTGGTACCAGATAGATCAAGAACATTTTATTTAATCTATGTATCACAAACTGTTGCCTACCTGAAATCTGGAACTGTTCAAAAGTGTGTCCGGTTTTTAAGAAGGGTGATAAACATGATATTAGCAATTTTAGACTAATATCTATTATAATATGTAATTTTTCAAAGGCCCTTGAAATTTTACTCCATGATAACATTTACTATAGCGTTAGCAACCAAATATCGGTGTACCAACATGGTTTTATGAAAGGACGTTCTACCACCTCTAATCTGTTATGCATAACCCAGTCTATTTCTGAAGCTATTGATCAACGCACGCAACTTGACGTAATATATACAGATCTCTCGAAAGCATTCGACCGACTGGATCACTCCATACTGCTAAACAAAATGTCTGTTTTTGGTTTTTCGTCGTCTCTGTTATTATTTTGTCATGCTTATCTTTCGGATAGAAGACAATATGTTGCGTATAATGGTTTCCAGCCTGTCGAATATATTGGTACATCCGGAGTCCCACAAGGGTCAATTCTCGGTCCACTGTTGTTCAACACATTCATTAACGATATTGTGAATGTTATTGATGTGTCCTGTCTACTTTACGCTGATGATGTCAAAATTTTTAAAGTAATTTCTTGTTTGGAGGACTGCATTTTTTTTGCAAAACAGCCTTTCAAACTTATTTAATTGGTGCGTTGAAAACAACTTAACTCTGAATGTGTCTAAGTGTAACGTTATGACCTACACAACTAAATACGAGGCTGTTATGTTTAATTACAGTATTGACAACGCAGTCCTTCAACGACCTTCTACTCTTGCTGACCTTGGCGTAATATTCGATGGTGAACTTTCATTTATACCTCACATAAATAATTTAGGGACTCAATCTCTTGAGACTCTTGGATTCCTAATTAGAACTAGCAGAGACTTCTCGAATATCAGTACATTTAAAACTTTATACTTTGCTTTTGTTAGGTCCAAACTTGAATAAGGGTCTCTTGTTTGGAACCCTCATTACAGAAATCACGTAGACTTTTTGGAGAAAGTGCAAAGACGATTCTTAAAACTATTATGGCTTAAGTCTGAGGGAGCAAGAGTTGTTGACTAAGTTTTCCATGACATCTCTTGAAAATAGACGCGAATATTTTTTCTCAAGTATATCTATATAAAATCTTACACAATCAAATTGACTGCCAAGAATTATTAGTTAAATTAAATTTTCATGTGCCTAGTGTGAATTTTCGGAGAACACAAACTTTTTACGTCTCATTTTCGCACTCGAATATTCTTAGACTCTCCTCTATTTACTATGTGCAACAATTACAACAACAACTGTGGGTAGTTTGATATTTTTCATTGCACCCTTAATTTTATTAAAAAATGTTATAATAACTAAGTCTTTCTTTCTCTTTTTTTCTTTTTCCATCTTAAACTGTCTGAAATTATTTTATTGTTATTTTTATAGAATGTTTTATTGTTATTTTTATACAATGTTTTTTTTTTCTTTTAAATTCTTTTCTATATACTTATACTGTATTGTATTTTTTGTTTTGTGTATTTTTCCTGCTCTAGAAATGGGTAGTGTATGCAAATAAATAAATAAATAAAAATAAATAAAATATATGCAAGTTAGTAAAACGAATTTTCGTTTCCCTGTTCTTCTATTTAAGATCACCCAATTATATGAATGTAAAATTCCTGAAAACATTGCACTGCAATATGCTTGCTTGTGCTATAAAAGGTAATTGAACTCATCAATAATTTCTTTGTTATACGTAAGAAATATTTATTACGGTTTTACCAGCTGTCTAACTGAATTTTTATATATCCGTAAATTGTTTTTACTGTTTTTAACTAAAATGAATATCAGGCTTATTGCTTAAAAATGACCCAAATATTTTACTCTGTTAATTAAATAGAAATTAAGCTCATTAGTTAAAAATGACCCAAATGTTTTACTCTGTTAATGAAATTTATTTCAAAAAATTTAATTGCCTTCAATGCGGCAACACTGCTTTCAACCAATAAACCACTAGTAGATACGGTAGAGACTGCTTTAAGTAAGGAGCAGTTTTAAAACATTTTTAACGCATTTTTTTGAATATTAAAAACAAAATTGTACATGCGAATTAAAAAAAAGTTAGATAGATTTCTACAGATATCAAGAATCGGTGGTTTAGATATAACTACTCTTTTAAGACGCACCCTGTATATGTTCGTTCTTCCGAAATATTTCATTTTCGGTATGCCCTAGTATCTAAAGAAAGATGACTAAATTACCCATTTAGTTTTACCTGTTTAGCTAATGATTGAGACGTGCCAACTCTCCAAATTTTGGCATATTTGATATACTTGCAAAACGTTCCTTCATCAGTTTTATTATGTTTCAATTTGTCCAAGGTAGGGAAAAGGTATTTGCTAAGAAAACACTAATTTGATGGAGCCTGGAGAAGTTTGGGAATGAAATTTCGTTATATTGATACATTCAAAGATTCATCATGCTATATTAAAACATGTTAGAGCGTATAGTGTATCTACAAAGTGCGTAAGAATGACCCATCAAGAATATAATTGGAGTCAGGTCGTGTAACTAAAAGATAGAAAAATGTAATGAAGCCTTAGGTTCATTGCAGCTTTTATAATTTGCTGAATTGTTGCTATTTGATCTCATACTTGAAATATCTTCGAAACAGAACAGATTTGATGAGTAAAGAAGCTTTTAGGTAAACTTCTATAATTTTCTTAAGCTTTGCCACAAAAACTTAACGACGAGTATTTGTAAAACGAAACTGGTGCCTATAAACATGCAAATTAAATAATTTAAATAGTTATTTTACATTTTTATGATGAGGTGACATAATGAACTAAGTTAATATATTCCACCTTTTCTTACTGAAAATCTGTTATAGGGTGAACATAAAAAACTTTATATTTGATTTTCTCAGTGTATTTATTTGGTCTAAATAAATAAAGTATAGAACGGTTGTTTAAACTGATGTAGATTAGTAAAACTGAAACGAGTAATAAACTAGAAAGGTTGTTATTTACTACGTACATCGGTACGTGCGGAGAATATTTACCATTAAGGGGCCTAGTTAAGAAAAAGCTTCCGTTGACTGTGTCTCTCTCTAGGAAGTTCCGAAAGTGACAGACGTATATAAAATAAATGAACGTCGTGCAGAAAAGAATTTTGGTTCCAGAGTACGTGAACTAGCAACACATTACAACGGGATAGAGTAAAGCCATAAAATCTATTGTTCTGATCGATATGTACACTCTGGTCAATAAATATAGTAGGGAACCAAGGCTCTCTGCGAAACAGATACTATACAACTCGAAATATAATAACTGAAATATAGTAATAATTATTTTCTTTTTATTCATTATTAATTAATAAATAAAAACTGCTGTCTTTTTGGGTTTCGAACAATGTTACAGTGGAATTACTGACACGTAAATTATTAAAGAAGAGAAATAACCGTCCTAATTATTTTATTTTAATTATATAATAATATTATACTCCATAATACAGTTTAATATTTAGTGTATGCAGTTTCTACTGGAAAAATGATTTAGGTAGTCCATTATGGGTACTATTGCGTAATTATTTGATGGGTAAAGTAATATTGTATAAGTAATTGTATGTTGTTTGTTGTACCTCACCATATTCCACTCTTCATTTTTATCAATTTACATTTTTTCTCTTCTCATTCTTTAATTTTCATAAAACATTCTATAATCTATTCATTTTATATAAGCACATAAAATTTTTTTTACCAAAGGCTAGCAGAGCGACTGTGACACATCATAGTTCTCATGTGCGCGCGGTGCAATATAAATACACAAAATGTATTTATATATATATATATATATATATATATATATATATATATATATATATATATATATATATATATATATATATATATATATATATATATATATATATATATATATATATATATATATATATATATATATATAATAAATATACAGTGTGTCCACGGATCGACTTAACTATACCTGTAAACTTTGTAAATTTTTTGACAAAAGGTTGTTCTTCATAAAAGTTTTGCTTATTCTAAAAACTCGTCAAGCATGTTTAGAATTACGATTTAATATACAGTGTGTCCCAAAATGAAGAAAATATAAAATTTTACTAAGAGTAAAGTACCTTTATTTTAATGAATAGAGAAAAATGTTATAAGAGAAAGTTGTTTGTAATGCCAAGTGCAGTGCTAATACGAACTTTCATCCATATAATCAATAACTGACAAAATTATAAAAAATGCCAAAAAGTGAAATTAATTAATTATTCTGAAGCTGCAATACATCAAATAGTGAAATATTAGTCGATGTGACTTTAATTACTCACAGCCAACCTAATTTAACAACACTTATTTAATGATGAATGATAATAGATTTTGCCTAAGAAAAAAATTGTAAAAAAATACTGATTTTTGAATGAAAGTTCGTATTAAGACTGCCATTACATACAACTTTTTCTTATAAAATTTCTCTCTATTAATTAAAATAAAGGTACTTTATTGTGGGTAAAATTTTATATTTTCTTCATTTCGGGACACTCTGTATATTAAACCATAATTCTGAACATGGCAAACGAGCTTTCAGAATAAGCAATAGTTTTCATGAAGAATAACTTTCTGTCAAAAAATCAAAAATAAGAGTATTTACAAATATAGTTAAGTCCATCCGTGGACACTGTATATTCAGAACACATAATAAATTAAATTGGGTTTTTTATAATTTATGGTAGAATGTGGTTCATGTAGAAATGTTCCAATTTATTTTTCATCATCTCTTTCCAAAACTCTGGATCTTTTTTCAATTTTTTCTATATGAATTGATCCAGCGGGTGACCACACTATGAAGTAACAACATTTGTTATCAGTGATATGTAATTACTGATTGAAGTCCCAATCTTCTTTCCTTGGCAATTTCACGGTTCTCTAGAGTGCATTGAAATGAAGGTACATGTTTTATTTGCTGAATTTGTTTCCAGAAAAAAGATATATCTATTATTCTTCTGCCAGTGATATTGAAGGTACTCTCAGGAATATCTGGCTCTATGAGATATTCATCTGATTCATCTGAACTATTATTACCCATTATATCTTCATTCTGGATATCACTTATTTCTAGATCATTTTCCTTTTCAGAACTGAATTCGGCCAACGTCTCGCTTTGGTAAGTTAGGTCTTCTTCAAGTCGAGAATGTTCTGGTAGAACGGAGTTACCTTTTCTCCATCTTTTTTTACAGCTCTGTTAAACAGGTAATTAAAATAATTTGGAACATATCCATATTATTTAAAAATTCTCAGTTACTCACCTTTTACGAGTCAAAGTTATTGAAGCTCCTAATTTACGTTTGTTGCCCATTCTATTTAAATCACGTGGCTGATTTCAATTAGAAAATAATAATGCACAAAATTGATAAATAATTCAGCTTGGTTTCGCACCCCTGTAACTGTTTCAGATTTGGACAAATAAAGTTGAATGGATAATCGTATAGGGCTAAAAATAAATTTTGCGTATTGGCATAAAAATGTCATCTTGCATATTTTTGCATTTTTGATTTCTTCAGTGAATTCTACTGCAACTTAATGTATTTAACATCTTCAATACTTAACTAAATTCAGTTATTTTGTTGATAGACAGTTGAATATCTGTTATTCATAGCGGCATTTATACTACTGTAGGTTTTTTCGTTTTGGAGACAAAAGAATAAATTGGAAATGGATGTCGAAAGTATAAAAATAAAATTTCTGACATTTTAAAATGAGTTCAGTGTGTAATTTTTTAATGCAAGTAAGTATATATTTTATTTTTATTCCAGTTGTGAAGTTAATTTTTGTTTCATAGTAAAAAAATAATATACTGCTATACATGGTATTCCATTCAAGAATTACGCTTTGAGATCACTTCTGAACCTTTGAAAATGACGAAAAAAATAATTTATGCCAATAATATCCATTTCGAATCTAGTTTTGTATATCCAAAAATAACAAAGTTACCTTGCGACTACCACCGTATTACAGAAAATCAACTGTTAATATCTTCAAACAATTGAGTTTGGGTTAAAAGTAGTAGTGGAATTAATTATAGAATTACTAACTGTAGGGGGTGCGAATACGAATCTGAATAAAAAATTACCCGGTAGGTATATGTTCGCTTATTTATATATTTACGTCGATTAGGTAAAACTACTACTAGCACAGAGTTTTGAATTCTGTGTTACTGGCTGACACAAAATACTACGAGAGTACGTATGCACTGAGTACAAAAAAGGCAGAGTAGGTGTAGCGTCAGGAGAGTATAACATATGCTCTCCTGGGTGGCTCCCGTACCAAGGCATTAGCCAGACGCTAATCCAGTAAAGGTCAAAGTATTATATTTCAATTTAGAGATATGCAACCTATACCAAATTATTATATTGCGCGTTTTTTGGAATATAGTATTAGGTTTTAATCCATCTCTGGGATGCCGCCCAGAATTCCTATGATAGGTCTACATTTGTATTTTTTTTATTAATTAAAATTATTCTAGAAGTGTACTTATTTTTATTTCTTTTTGTAAATGTATCTGCAATTATTAATGTAAAATTGTATGATATAAAAGTACATAAATAATTATTTATTATTATTTCTATTATTATAATTACAAAATATAAACAAAATAGTAAGTAAATACATACTTAAAATATATATATCAAATCAAAACACTATTACAAATTTCACGGAGGGTTTTTGCCGTTTTTATATATCCGCCGCTGAATAATTTTGCTCTTGACTATACCTTCACTCAAGTAGTTTATAGCCGGCTTAGTTACGGTGTGATTCCCAGTAGAGGCAGCACTTCCTTGCTCCATTTCTACTGACAAAGGTACTTATTTAGAAAATTATTTTTAACGAAATGGTACGGAATAGAAATATGACATTTGCTGAGCATAATTATGAAGGTTCATTCTAGCAGCCTTGTATGAATTTTACCGATTTATGTCCATAATTATGGAGCTAATCACATTCAAATTTTACCTATATTTACAGTGTATATTTTTCCTACATGAAGTGAAAATTAATTAAAATAAGATACATGTCTCCTCTAGTGCACCTTCATCTACCGCTCTTCCAAATTTGGTGTAATTTGACCAAACCGTATGGACGAAATAAATTTAAAAAAACTGCCTTACAAACACAAGTCGGATTAGCCCTCTTAACACATTAACAATTACTATTGGGCGCCAGTAAAACTGTTTTTACATAAGACACTCTCGAGGTCTACAGGATATCTCAAGGTCGATTTTCTCTTAAGATTTGACAAAATTTAAAAAAGATCAAGGATTAAATCTACCTCAACTGATATTATCTTAACCTGACAGGTTTTAATACATGTAATTTCTCATGACAAAGATGTCCTCTATTGATTCTCTTGGAAGATAGCACTAACCTGTCAGAAGTAATGTACTTGACTACAACACTAACCAACCGCAAAATGCAATCAACAAAATCTCAATGTGCCTTATTGCCGTCAGTTCCTTAATCAGGGATAAGATTATTTATAACCAATAAACAATAATGAACTTAAGTAAAACTACATACAGGGTGTCCCAACCAAAAGTAGGCATCCTGAATAACTTTGGAGATACAATTTTTTTTGAAAAATTGGTGAAATACGTCGACCTTGTTTCCAAGGGGGACATATTTTAATGTAATACTTGTATACTTATCATCATCCCTCTACATTACACGGCCACCCCCTCAAAAAAATTCAAATGGCAAAGGGGGTCAAATGATACATCTTTTTAAAAGGTCTTTCAATTCTCTACATAACTGTGTATTTTTTTAAACTTTTATCGATTCGCTCCTGAGAAATAATTGTTTAATTATTTTAGGTTCGGAAAATAAAAATAAAAGAAGCAGTTTAAATTATCATATGTACTGTTCAAAATGACCCACACCGACTTCCATGCAGTAGTATAATCTGTCTTAAAATTCTATACGAACATTTCTGAACACATCTGGAGTCAATAAACGGCATTCTCGAACAATTCTTTCACGTAACTCTTCCAGAGATGCGGGTTTTGTTGCAAATACCTTCGATTTCAAATGTCCCCACAGAAAGAAATTCAAGGGAGTTAAATCGGGTGACCTAGCGGGCCACTCCACAGGACCTCTTCTTCCAATCCATCACTCAAGAAACCGATTATCCAAAAATTGACGGACTGCTATATCAAAATGTGGGAGTGCCCCATCCTTTTGAAAAAACAGTTCGCTCTCTAAAACATTATCGTCTTCTTCTAGGATTTGGGTAATCATTGGGTCGATGTTATTTTCTAACAGATCGAGGAGCTATCCAAATGTATGTGAACTGCTGACAAAAAATCAGCTATATTATTTGAAAAAAAATTCAGTAACCTAAATTTGAATCTCATTGTCTATAATATTTGATTACCTTCAAACGAGTCAGACACCAGTGCTGCCTCATGTCCCCGGAGATAATCGAGTCCGTTGTCCAGAACGACATTTGCTGGATTTACTGGGACTACTCGTTGTCGAAGGTGAGGCTAATCCAAGTGACAACCCTGACATAGTTTTTCTCGACGATGAAACCAAGGTAATATATGTTATCGAGTTCTCGGCCTTTGTCAAGAAATACATTACCTTCAAGAAGGAAGAAAAGCGGAAAAAATATCGGTATGAGTTTCAAGTGCTCCTCGGTCAAGATGGCCGTCCTAATAATCAATGTACACGGAAGCAAAAAGCTTACATTGCTCTCGCGGTTGAAGAACTGACCGGTCTGCCAAGAATCAGCTGAGTGGCTGACAGTCCAAATGCAGAAGGTGGTCATTCTAGGTATCCCTCCGTCTGCTTAGGGCACACGATTTTGGGATCTACAGCTACTATCCTTGGGACATGTGGAGAGTGGTTGTAGTTAATTCACTAGCGCTACCTTTGTGAGGTGCCGGAATCCACCGGAGAACTGCCCAGCACCGGTTCAACCGGTTTGAAAAATAGTAGCAATATATTTATTTCCATAAAACTCTAACAGTATCGGAGAGCCAATTAAAAAGTTTTAATTTTTTTTAGAGTTTCCTGATATGTATTTATTACACCATCAATATTTCAACTATGTCCGAAATATAACTCCTTTAAGTAGAACGATAATCAATCTATTTACTCTGGAAGTTTTGACAAATACAACTTTATTTTCAACTCCCACCTCTAATGGAACACACTCACGCTCTAACTAACATGACCAGAATGGAAATAAACAAAAAAGGAGAAAACTTGAAAATGTAATTACCTTTATAAGTTTTCACTGTGTTTCCCAAATAAATTCCGTAATTTAACAACGTGTCAACTCAATTTGAAGCAGAAAGGAGCGGAAATTTGTGAGATACGTTTGCATGTATCTAAACATCGCCACGAGTCATCGCTGTGATTGAGAGTCCAACAAAAACATTATTTTTGGTGTCACTCTGAACGTATCTATACGAAACACGGGAAATGGGTAGACTCGCAGAGAATACGAGCTGTCGCGATATCTGAAATGGTGTTATTAAAAATCTGCTTAGGGACATGTCAACTAAATTTAATTTAAAAGTTTTTTAATACATCTGTAGTTAATGTACAATATATTCAGATATTTTAATTAAGCTGTCTGCGTAAATGCTCTTGTTTTGCAACTTTCAGGGTGGAATTAGGGGTGAAAAGTAACATGCTTGTTACATCTATTGCTTCTACATTTACATTGTACATCTCTAAATACAATATTAGGCATAAACGTCGTCCTCACATAAAACTCCAACGGCTATGATGCAGAAAATTATGAGAGATTAGTTTTCAAGTTCAATAAACTTTCTTAAAAAGGGTGTATTTTATCGCTAACTGTTATACGTGTCATTAGGCCAGAGTCAATAAGGAAATGATTGCCTCAACCTACCATTGAAATGTTTTTCAGTATTTAATTTCCAAGAATGTGTTTAATAACTGTTTCATGTCAAATCCATGTATACAAAATGACAACAGGAAAATTTGATTTGTTATTTTACTTCGTAACAACTGCTCCTGCGAGTAAATTACAAGATTACAAAATGAGAGAATCATTAATTTGTTCGCAATCATTTTTTTTTTCCAATTGTTTTATAGAGGGACCCATTAAGAATTTATTACTGATGTCTTGAAACCCTCGATATATGTATGTAGTAAAATAAGTATATTATGATGGAATACTATCTACATGTAAAGTAAAAGGGTAAATAGTAATAAAGAAAATTTGTAAAATTACCTACGTCACTGAGTTTCTGACCCCTGTGTTAAATCGCAATTTATGATTGTTTTCATCACAGACGCTTTCTCGGAATCAACATAGTTTTTCTAAAAACCAAGTTAATAAATTTGTAAACACTATAGTATCTACCTTGGATAGATTATAAGATAACTTGGTACCTTTGGTAGACTTTTCTAAAGCATTTGACACAATATTTTCAAGAAAATTAGAAAAACAGGATGTTAGAATTGTGAAAAAAAATTGTTCAAATCGTAAAAAAAGTGTCTGTTATTGCTGATATAATCGACTTCAAGGTTGTCAGTACAGGTGTTCCACATGTAACAGTCTACTTTTTGATTACCCTGTAGTTGGCATAAAAGAGAATTTAATTTTATTTATGACTCTGTTAGTTAGGCAATTACTAACTTGCATAATTAAATAATAGGTTGTCTATAGCGCGATGTTTTAATGAATACCTCTATACCCAGTGGACGCAGAGAAAAAACAAAGAGTGGAGTTAAGAGAGTTTGTTTGAAATTTAAAGTGAGAGTAATTTTAACTAAGTTTCTCTAAATAAGTGAGTAGTAAATTCTATAATAAATCCATCCAAGTTGTTCGTAATAACTATAACATTTTAATTGAATTTAATTCACTAACATCAGTAAAGCTTCATATTAAATTCCACACCACTGTCTCTAATATAAAACAAAATTGGAAAATTATTGCCTGTTCAAAAACACATTAAAAAGATATAGACAAGTTGATTAAAATTTGAATAGATGTTCTTAATGATATTAAAAACATAAAATAGAGTTGTTGCAAATAAACATGTTAATTTAAAAATTATGCATAGTGCACACACTGGCTGGTCGCCAGACAGAAGCAATGGAGAGCTGAAATTGTTATCCCTTATTTACTGCAGGATATAAGTATTCTGGTATAATACATTTTAATAGGTTTGAGGTTAAAACAGAATAGTTAATTCTTGGCGCTAAATATGTGTAGCAGTCTCACGAATTATCACAAATTACCATTGAATTACTTTTGTTTAAATGAAGGGCAAAATAATTAATATATTTCTCCTACAGTAAAAAACAATTTATTAAAACAATGGCTGGTAATAGTATATTATTCAACGAGCGTGCGATGTTGCTATTACTCACGAGGATGAAGTTTACGACACAGGATGAAGGCAAGTGTTGTAATTCATCCGAATAAGTAAAGACCATCACACGCGAGAAGAATATTTTACTTTTTCTACGGCTACTCATTAGGAAGTTGCACTTTTATGTCTATATAAGTTTTACGAAAATAATTTTGCATAATTTTATATTTATTTATCACTCTTAGTAACAAAATGAACAGTAGCATTAAAACAATTTTCAAAATGTAAGTGCTGAATTAATATTTATAATTAATGATATTTATGTATAGGTACTTTTATTTTGTTGAACCGATTGAATATTATTTGATATATCCAAATTATGTCAACTACTAGTGATAATAAATTATGAAATTTGAAAATGAGTTTGATATGATATCCCCTCCGAAGGGATAGTATCCACTATACAATCCTTGTCTAAGAATCTTTCTACATTTTAAGCTGATTACAATCCGCTAGAAGATGGGTAAGACTGCTTTGTTATGCTGTGTCACAAGGTTTATTTTGTGAATTTGATTGGCTGAGTTTTTATTTCTCCCTTTGGCTATGCTGGCAGAGCTGAGCAAGATTTCAGCAACTCCTCTTCGGCGGTCCTAGCTTGAGATACCTGTTTCTACCTCAGATTTTGTAACTGAAGGATTTAATCAAGTGCCGTATGTGTTTTATTTATTTATTGGGGCTAAAAAAAATTTGCACAGGGGTCGTGGCAATTTGGCTTTTTTTCTAGCCTGAAAATGACTTTATGAAATAATGAAAATATTTTTTCAGTCGGATTTTATGCAAAAATGTCTTTTTGGTTCCCTGTGAGTGCTTTTTGAATTATGAAATTTATTTTTTCGAAGTAGCTGAAGGCCAAACATAATTTTGAACAGAGGGTTCTTTACTAAATTGAAATTTACTCGTGAGATAAGGTGATTTGTGAAAGTGTAAAATTTTTTTACCAAGTCAGTTAAACCAAAAATAAAATCCTTTAGATGAATGTAAAATTCATAATCACAAAACACTTTCTGAAAAAATTGTCTAAATTCAGCAGACTAGCCTGCCCAAAAGATCGCGCAAGACTTCACAACTTTTCTTAATAATGATCGATTTGTAAATCCAAAAAAAAAAAAAAATTATTCAAAATTTTTAACTTAAATTTTTTCTACAACCGAGCGAAAAGTGCAACTCGGAAAAGTGCAAAGTTGCACTTTTCCGAGGAGCGAGCGTTTTTTTATTTTGTCGCTCGTCGAGCGACAAAGTAAACGCTTAGTTACCATAGAAACCATAATAAAGAAACGTCTAGTGTATATGCGACTTTTGACACAAAAGTAAGCATTGAGGGTATTTGACAGATGTCAACAATTTACCAACTTTAGTTACACAAAGTAATAAAAAATTAGCTATTTTTATACTAATATATCGTTTTTGGAATCTTTCATTATACTAAAGGTCGTAGAAATTATATTTAGTAAATAATTCCCAGTATCTATAAATCACAATGGTGCCCAAATTATTGCGTTAAATAAAATACAAACTAGCAACTTTATTTACGTAAAACAGTTCAAAAATTGGTTGGTAGTAACTCATCTTTTATTTTTTAACAATTTTGTGCTACTAAAGGTGGTAGAAATAACTATTTTTACCAATTCAATGAACTTATAAAGCTTTCGCATAGCACAGACGAATATTATGTTTTGGACATAGGAGGCCATGCTTGTCGCTGCTGTTAGCAAAAATAAACAAATAATTATTTGATGTGTCAAAACGTTCTTAAAACAGCTATTTGTGTCAAATAAATTTATTCTTATAATTACCAGATAATTGAAAGTTTTGAAAAGTATAATTCATGTGATACTTGTAAAGGATTGTGCCATGTTCAAATACGCCATTCCATTTTAATATACTTAACTGCCCTAATTGAAAACTGCGACCAAGACATGTCAAAGAATGGTTTGTTTAAGAAGATTCAAAGAAGTCTACTACAAATATCGACCAAATATTTAATACCCTTTAATTCTTCGCCTTGCTTTTCACCACTAAAGAAGGAGGAAGTGTTAGAAGAATTCCAAAAACATTTAGATTTTGTTATACATAAATATAAATCATGAGATGATAGTATTTAAATAAATAATTAATAGGTACTAAAGCAATTTTTTATTTTATTTTGCAGTAAATACCATTTTAACAAACATTTCTACAAAAACATGTGTAGCGCAAATTGATGCTCACGTTTTGAAATCCTGTGTGTAATTCGAGCGTTCAGTGACATTGCCGTTCTCGCGAGATAGCCGCGCTCCGCTACGCGTCGCGAGTCAAACTTCTCGCCACGAATGATAAAAGCTGTCGAGGAAGTGCTTCGGTTTTCTACGGTGGATGTTGTAAAAATATTTTATAGGTGGTGGACGCCGTCTTCGTGTCTTGAGTACCAAAAAAATAACCCAGCCTGGCGCGTGGAGAAATTTCTTAGTGCCTATCTAGGGCCCGTGGAGATCTATTTACCTATGAACGGCAAACGAAAGACTGTTTTGAGTGCTGTAGATCAGTTGATGGTTATTAATAGTGTTCACAACCGATTTTAGATTAATTATTTATCGTTCCCGAAGGGACATCAAGTCTGTGTTAATCCAAAAGTTAAAAATTTATACTTTGAAAATGATTTTATTATTATGTTTTCGCGTGGATGCTGGGAGAATAATTGTATTCACTTAAAATGAATATTATACTTGAAAAATAATTTTAATACTTCCACGTCCTAGTGGAAGTATTAAAATTACTTTTCTAAACATTGGACCTTTTACCCAAAAAAACCTCACCAGCTATATTTTATTGGTCTTAAATAACTACGTGGATATATTTACCTTTTAATTGGCGATTTTGTAGTATCTAAAATAATAGGAGTAATAATTATTTCACTGAACACATTGAATGTACTATTTACTCGCGGTCACAGTTTATTTTTATCTCTTTGTGTTGATCTTTAAGTTTACTTTTACATTTACTTTTTTTATAAACAATATTATTTAAATACAATTATTAATGCAAATTTGTCATTTCGTATTTGAAAATCCGTATTCCATTGAAAAAGTCCAATGAAAAAAGAACAATTCCTATGAGTTTTACCATGTAAATATAGGATATTTATTTTACTAGATGTCTAGATATATTGTTGTATTACTACGTGACAAAAATGTATTTTTGATAGGAATCTCATCCCAATTTAAAATTTATTCCTAAGAGGGAAAACAGCTTTTCTTCGCCAATACTAGGAGATAAATGACTTACATATTTTTCCAAAATTGAATTGTCAAGGGTACAACGTGATTTACACAGTAAATCAGGGACAGGTGCTATCTGCGACTTAATGCATAAATTATGATATTGGCTATCAGACAGCTAATATCATAATTAATTAAAGAAAAACTGTACTAAATTAAATAGTTATTATATTAAATTCATAATCCGTTTCAAGATGACTTGCATGTATTGTAAATAGTTATTTAGAAAGAATTCCTCGCAGCATAAAAAATGTTGGAAATTTTCGCAAAATGGGAGCCTTCAATACTGATGGAATAACAAAATAATTTGACAAAATTCGGGGATCAGCAGGACACTTTAAAATAACACCATATTATATATTTATCTCAATTTATTGGTACCATTTTTCAATTTTTACCACAAGTTGGTAATACATAAATCTTCAGGTCGATTTTTTGGTATTTATATATTTTTTTCACATCGTAGTTGACACGGCTATATCTTTGATTTAAAATTTAGTTAACAAATACGTTGTAAAACGTGTTTTGTCAATTTATCGAACCGTGGTTTATTTAAGTTAATAGAATATAACAGAATGAAATAGAATAGGATAGGATAGGATATTATAGAATAGAAGAGAATAGAATGGATAGAATGGAATGGAACAGAATAGAATAGAATAGAAGAGAATAGGATGGAATAGAATGGAATGGAATAGGATGGAATGGAATGGAATAGAATGGAATAGAATGGAATGGAATAGAATGGAATGGAATAGAATGGAATGGAATAGAATGGAATGGAATAGAATGGAATGGAATAGAATGGAATGGAATAGAATGGAATGGAATGGAATAGAATGGAATGGAATAAATGGAATAGAATAGAATGGAATGGAATAGAATGGAATGGAATAGATTGAAATGGAATGGAATGAAATGGAATAGAATGAAATGGAATGGAATGAAATGGAATAGAATAAAATGGTATGAAACTAAACGGAACGGACAGGAACAGAATAGAACAGAATATAGTAGAATAAAGTAGAATAGAGTAGAATAGAACAGAACAGAATAGAATAGCATAGAATAGAATAGAATAGAATATAATGGAATAGAATAGAATATACCGGAATAGAATAGAATGGCATAGAATGGACTAGAATGGAATAGAATGAAATAGAATGGAATAGAATGGAATATAATAGAACAGAATAGAATAAAATAAAATTGAACAGAACAGAACAGAATAGAATAGAATAGAATAGAATAGAATAGAATAGAATAGAATAGAATAGAATAGAATAGAATAGAATAGAATAGAATAGAATAGAATAGAATAGAATAGAATAGAATAGAATAGACTGAAGTGAACTGAATTGAATTGAAAATATAGAATAGAATATAGAATAGAATAATATAGGATAGAATAATATGGAATATAATAATATGGAATATAATAATATGGAATATAATAAAACGGAATTGAATAGTCAGTGCCGGAATTCGTACCTGTAGGACGATGGATAGATTATCTAGTAACACTTAAACACTTATTTCGCTTTTATATAGTGGAAATTTACTGGTACTTAAAGAGACAATTACTAAACACGTAAAGAGTTTTTTCAAAACATCAGCATTATCTTTTACTAATATTATTTTTATATCAAAGTATCCTATAGATTTCTCTAGTTTTAAATTTTTCATTATTATTTCAGTATCGACATCTTTTACTAGTGTTAAAAGAATGATTGGATATTATTTGTATTCAATTAATATTCCCTTGAAATATTTTTTGTTAACGATAAAAATAAATAAAAAATTTACCATTATCGTTGTGAAACGATTACCAAGTAATTACCTGTATTAAACATGACACTTAACATTAACCCTCTGCTGGCTTACATGTTAACGTTTCAGAAATCAAGTTCTTATACAATGCCTGGCGTCGAGACATAAAACGACAGCTTGCTGTTGAAACTTTAAACCGCAAATCTGTTAGCTTTAATAGTTACTGAGCTATTCATTTAGGCTTGTGCTTATAGTGGGTTGTCTAAAGTGTTTGTCTGAAGATGTAGAGTGCGTTTAAAGCAATTAGAAATAAAATAGATAAGGGTATTCAGCTTTTTGAGGCGAATTTTAATGCCAGTAAATCATACCATTATTTTATATTTTATTTACGGCAAAGTAGTTGTTTGTATATCGTAACAAATAATCTAGAAAAGATGGCATAAAAAAAGTAAATTCATCAAAAATATTTATAAGAACTCATTGCAATAATAGGGAACTTGCACATTTTTTTTTACTTCATAAAAATGTTCTACAATACTAAAAAATAAGATATGCAAAATATGACGCCTTAATTCCCAATAATAAATTTGTTATAAATTATTAAAGTTTCGCGCGCGAGCGAACCGTTTCAAACAGGTTCAAAAGCGCGGGAGTAGTCGTGACATCACACCATACAATTTACAAGCGACGACGGAGATCCCAGCACTCGACCGCTTGATTTTAAGTGTATACTTAAAATGGAAACAAAAACTCCTTATTTTAAATATTGCATTGTACCGTTGTGTAAGAATACTACAGTGAAAGTGCCAGATAAAATATTTATAATATTGCCAGAAGATAAGAATCGTCGATCAAAATGGTTAAAAGCGTGTAGAAGAAATGAAAAAGACATTTCACAGAGCAGTAGGTCTCTACATGTGTGTGAAGATCATTTTAATGTAAGTACATTAAATACTATAGGTATGTCTATCTACTAGTTTTTCTCATGCGGGCAATAAAATATTCCGAATTCCGAATTATTGAATTTTAATTAGGGTAGGATTAAAGAAAGAATGTGTATATAATGTTAGAAAATAAGATTAGTAGATAGAATGTAATTTAGTGATACTAAGTAAAGGTAATTTCCTGGTGCGAAAGTAAACAGCTATTTATTATTATACTCTTCGCAAATACGATTACGAAGAGTATATTGCATTTGATCGGGACATTTCTAAAATCGTTAATATCGCTCGCAGAGAAAAAATCATTTCGTTCGTCATCGAATTCTGAACAACTTTCAAAATGTCCGTCTGTTCATATGTCCGTCCGTCACGTTTCTTGCACGATAACTAAAGAAAGAAAAGTCCGATCGAATTAAAATTTGGGCTATAAGTTAGTGTTAGCTAGAGGAAGAAATCCATTGTTTTTGAAAAAAATCAAATAGTAAATAAAAAAAGTTATAGGACATTTTATTTAAAAATATGAATCTACAGAGGGTTGCAATTTTCAATGTGCTACTAAAATTGAGGTAATTTTCTATAGACACCAAAATGCTGTAAAATATACTACAACAAATTTTGCCTACGCAGTCGGCATCATCGGGAGATGAAAAAAAATTGAAAATTAAATATGTGATCAATATATTAGGTATTGTAAGAATGAATCTTAGTTTATACTATAAAATATACTGCCACGCGTTTCGCCAATACAGTCGGCACCATCGGGAGAGAAAATTAAATATGTAGTCAATACATTAGGTATTGTAAGAATGAAGTTTATAAGACAAACACAAGATTTTTTTCAAAAAACTGCGAAGAGTGTTCTACAGAATGTGCAACAATTATATAAAAGTTCAATAACATTACTGTCTGCGAAGAGTAAAATGTTTACCTCTAGTATATATAGTATATTGCAAATACCTTTCCCTTGCCCTTTAATTTATTCTATTCAAATCTTACATTTATCTATTATGTGAATGATAACACGACACAATCACTTATTTCCCTTGCCCCAAAACATAGTACGAAAATACCTACGATAGGTAATTATACAACGCAACATTTCCTTTGCAGCAAATGTCTTCTATAGAGACACTTTACGCGTGTGTAAAAAAAAACACGAAAAATATAGAAGTGGCAGTTGTAAAGAATTACCCTAAATTCTTTCAAACATAAGACTAAGTCTGCTAAAAATGCTTAGTTGCGACTAAGCATTTTGTCGTTATTTCTTTTTATTCCGTGATCAAGTCATAACTATTTTATGTTTATAAATTATTACTAAAAGCTAAAAAAATACATACTTCTCTGCCTTGACCCCGCGGACCACTCCAAGGGAAAAACTTTCACTATTTTGTATAAAAGATGCCACCATAAACATATCCACTTTAGGCAAATTATCAGATTGGCCCTTTGAAAAACCTTGATCAGTCATTTTAAAATATCTGTACAACTACAATAAGCGGTACTATAAAACACAATTATATATTTATATCAGAACAGTCACTAACAAATCAACCACAGTCTAAAAGCACCATATTGTACATATGTTTATAGAGAATGTCATACTTTGTTAATTTGTTTGTATTATTATTTTTAAGTATTTTATGAATGAATTGATTTTTAGTTTTCTTTTTTCTGTATATATGTATATATTAATATAAATCTTACTCTGACCCCATACAAGTTGTAAATAATCTACTTAATTGTGAATAAAGATTTTAAATTGGAATTGGAATTGGTAAACATCTGATTGTGTTGCTTCCCGGCGCGACGGCTACCGAATATTATATGGTGTGACGTCACAGTCAATAGTAGCTCGTTTCGGGCCACTTCAATTTTATCGCTGTTTAGATCCTTCATACTGATCGCGTGGAATTAGAAATCTTATTTTTTTGTGAAGTACACGTTTTATTACAACGTTACACTATGGTTTTTAGTATTATTTTCATTTTTAAAATTATAGGCAAGTTCCCTATTAGCTGAAACATAAAAGTATAAGTAAAGACGAGATATTAGAGTACACAGTGAAATTCGTGAAATTTTTTTGGAGGTACTTTTTTTGCAAAAGCAATGGGACAACCCGCGTTGCAAGGTATGTTCAGTTTACTAGATAGATGCGCATCTTTTTACGCATTACATAGTAATTAAAGAAACAAAAATGAAATATTAGTTATTGCTCTTCAAAACTGTTACTAGGGAATATAGAATTTAGTATGAAACTTCGAAACTTCCATAATATCACTGTAATAAACTGTATTATTTATTGGGGTGGAATAACACATATTTCTTGTTATGAATAGCCTACCAGCTAAAGACGCATATCTAGAAGAAATTTGCTTAGAAAGTAAAAAAAAGACATCAATATACTGGGCTTTATGTGAATTGGGTCGAGATGATATTATTTGCACATACAAATGTTTTTGTTTGAATAGCTCCATTCTGTCAGTATTTTATACCCTTCTACTATATCTATTTTAAAAGTTAAATATTATTATTTATCACTGAAATATACAACTTGCTCAGAGACTGATTATAAATAAAATTTGTCACCGTGCTTATGCTCAAAGTATTTTGTATACACTGTGTCAATAAAATAATGTACAAGTTCAAATTTTGATCTTTTGTCACAGAGGCTATTTAACAATTTTTTTAAATAATGTTATTAAAATATAAGAGCGAAAACACAGTATGCAGTGCTAATTCAGGGTATTTAAATGTAGCTATCGGTGTTCCGCAGGGCTCTATTTTGAGCCTTGTACTTTTTCTTTTATTTATTAATGATATTGATTCTTTGTCATCAATAGCACATTTTACAATGTGTGCTGACGACATTTCTGTGGTAATATCAAATCCATCTAGTAGTATTTTAGAACAAAATTGTAATGATATTTTAAATAATTTAAACCATTGGTTTTCCCATAATACCTTATATCTCAATATCGAGAAAACACAAGTTATTAGATTTCATGGCAGGCGAAAAAAATGCGATAATTTAAACACTAAAATAAACAATACCACTATCTCTAATACGGGGGACAATAATAAGTTATTAGGGGTACATTTGGACGAATGCCTAAACTGAAAGCGTCATTGTGAAATTTTAATATCCAAAATTTCATCTATAGTATATTTGTTTTGTAATATTAGGGGGAGTTTATCAAAAGAACAGCTTATCAACCTATACTATGCTCAAATCGATTCACGTTTAAGGTATGGTATGTGTACTGGGGAAATTCCACCATGTCATCGAATGTTTTTGTAGTGCAAAAACGTATTTTACGATGTATTGCCGGCCTACCGAACACTCACACATGCAAGAATATCTTCAAAGAATATAATATTCTTACCTGACCTTGTGTATATATATTCGAAATATGTACACACGTTTTCAAAAATCGAAATAATTTTGTACTAAATAGTGATTATCATAATGTTAATACAAGACAAAAAAATAAAATCCATGAGCCTTGTGCTAAATTAAAAATGATAAGTGAGTCACCAAGATTTAGGGCCGAAACTATTTAATCGTTTACAGGACGACATAAAATGTATCGAAAGTGAGCATCTGTTTAAAAAAAAAAAAATTAAAAGCATTTTTATCAGAGAAGTGCTATTATTCTGTGTCAGAATTATTTATACCTTAGGTCTAGTATTGTAAGTCTAACAACAAATATAAATTTAAATTTTATTTTATTTGTATGGTTGTATTGTGATCACATATTTTATACTACAGTTATTTGTCTAACATTTTTTCATGTTATATTCTGTGTCAATGTAGTTTACTGTGACTTATTCTATCCAATATTTTGTAAGTTGGCATAAAGAATGAATAAAGAATCAATCAATCAATCAATCAATCAAATCATTAATTTCTATAATTAACAACTTCTCAAAAATTTTCGAATTATGCTTAAAAAACAGATTAGTAAATTGTTTAGCAAAACATGGAGTAATATCAAAGACACAGTATGGTTTTCAATAAAAAATATTGTCAGTAATCTTGATGAAAAAAATGTCTTACTGTTTTTATAGACTTAGCTAAGGCATTCGATACAGTGTCTCATTCTGGTCCTTCGAGGTCCTGTCTTGAATATATTTAAAAATTACCTTACAGACAGAAAACAAAGAACGAGAGTTGACAATGTTCTCAGTGATTACCTAACAATTAATATGGGAGTTCCCCAAGGAACCATTCTAGGTCCAATATTATTCTTGATTTATATAAATTATGTCGCAACTATATAAGTTTAAACACAGAAAAGTCAAAATTTGTAGCATTACAATTACAGCAAATGATCAACCTAAAAAAAAGTTTTAATATTACATACTGAAACTAGATATTATCAATGTCCTAATATTAAAAAAGTTGAAAGTATTAAATACCTAGGCATAATTATTGATCAACATTTAAAATGAAAGGAACATGCCTCGTATATACCAAAAAGAATTATAGAAGTAATACATAAATTTTATCAGCTAAGAGATATTTTGAACAGAAAGAACTTATTAATTGTATACGACTCACTAATGGAGTCCATTTTAAATTATGGCATTATAGTATGGGGTGGATTATATAATAATGCATTACATATCCTCCAAGTTGCACAAAATTCGCTTATTAAAATATTACTCAAAAAAGTATTTTTATTTTCAAGCGAGCAATTATACATATAAAGAGTCAGGGTTGCTCACAGTAAGAGATATTTACACATATCAGTGCCTTTTATGGGTTTTTAAATTAAATGTCAAATGTAATCAACAACTGAATTATGTAACCAGGTTTAAAGAAAATAAGAAAATTGTTCTTCCTAAATTAAATAAATCCCATTCACAAAGATTTGTATTTTTCCACGTCTTCAAGTTATTCAACTGCATTCCCTTACAGATAAAAGACATAAAAAACTTAAGAAAATATAAAATTGAGACAATAAAATACGTACCAAATAACCGTAATCTCTTTGATGCTTGTATTGAGAAGCAGCAAAATATTCTTTATCGATTTACAAAAAAATATATGTAATATTATGCTTTTACCTTTCTGTCCCTGCCAAGTTAATATTAATCTCCTATTTTTCTGCAAATTTCACTTCGATCACTCCTCTACAATTTCCAATTTCCTATTTACTATTTTTATCAATGTTATTATTTACTAGTTATTATTGAATATTTAATATTTACTACTTACTATTTACCATCCATCCATAATATAATGTATTAAATTAATGTATATACTAATAACAATATGTATACATACATACAAGTACGAATTAAGTAACAAAATTGTCATTGGTTCTGTATTATATAGGGGAATAAATGTTGATAAGCACATCATTGTACTCAAATAAACCTACTTTAGGTTTAGGTATACCTCTGATCATTAAACATTGATATATAAAATGTACTTTTCTATATTTGAATAAATTTTGATTTGATTGGATTTGTTTTGAATTGATTAAGTAATATATTTAATAAAGCATGTTCAATACGAACTTTTTCTTTCAAACTGACATGTTTATCGTATCATTCATATTAAAAAAGAAAGCCATACCACTGTAGTTTGTAACGAAGTGGTTTTTTTCTCTAATAGTTTTCTATTGTAGTCAGACATAAGTGGGTTTTTCGTTCACTTTGGTACATCTTGTATACGATAACTTGTGTTTATATTTCTTTTAAAACTGTTTTGAATCAAAGTTAAATTTATTCTACAAGTCCAGTATTTGATATAACAATTATTTCTCCAAAATAACTGTTTCAAATCGGTTACTATCCACGGTAATCTTAGTTTGTTTATTATCCTAATGATAAATCGTTTATTGTGTTTGCACTCAATCAAGTAAGAGGAAAGTAGTTTAAGTTAATTTAGTTTTGATTTCAAAGCAAGTTGAAATCATTTATTCATGATAAAGAAATATGTTTCTATTTATTTTAATAATATATCAGATAAATTATTAGTTGATTTATTTTAAATATTAGTACATGGCCGTATTAAATTATTTTTTTTCGGAAATATAATTTTTGAATGATGAGAAATCGAGTCCCTATCTTGGAATATTTGACAAACAGCGTAGGAGTCACGTGACGTTTTCGTCACTCGTTGGGAACAAAACTGCTCACATGGACTAAAAGAATCACTTCGCCAGTGAGTGCTTAACTTAGCTGCACGCGACTCCCGATATCCAGTATCCGTCGCAACCAAGCAGTAGTGGTAAGAATTACTTTGACCGTTTTACTGTGGTTTTTTATTTTTGTTTCCATCATTTACTGTTTGTGTCCGAATTAATGCTGTATTATTTTATCCGAAGTACTTGTTTTCGAAATAAGTCAGAGATATTTGGGAAATCTAGTGATTCATTGATAAAAATTGGGTTATTTATTCAACAACGAGCATCGGCAATATTTAGTTGTCATTATTTACTGTAGAAGTAAGGATAGGGTTCCAACTTCATGATCTTAAATTGAAATACCATGAAATACCTCAGTCATAGTTTTCTTAGATACCAGTAAGGTCGTAAGTCCATGATCCTAGATTATGACTTTACCCGTTACACGCAACAGGTTTTAAGTCCACGATTGAAATCTCATAGAGTGCCCCGGACTGTAATATAGTATCCGATTCGTTCGACACCCGTACTCACTTAATGTTAGTTGTAACACAGAGAACTCTTAGTCATGCAACCCTAATAAAGGGACATTAGGAGCCATAGCACGCTCGCGATTAAACAGTCATATATACCGTCTGTCCCTGGACTGACCTCCTCTCGTTGTGTCGCGCTTGTACTCCGTAACCACTTACTACTGAAAATACCTGCTGCACTGACCGCCTGACAGAATACCACCTTTAGCATTAGTGACGATAGTCATTAACCACTTGCTGCAACTACCAGTAGTAGAAGTTGCCGTAACTGTGCCTTATTTTGAATTATTGCTTGCTTGCTTTTGTAGATGCTTGTAATAAACATTTGAATACTGCCTGCTGATAGTAATACCGTAGTAGTAGTTTCCGTAACTTAGCTGTACTAGATATAATTGCTCACTGTTCTTGCATTACTATAACCTCTTGCTTGGTTTCTAGGTTGCTTATTTGTAATAAAGCTTAATATCTACATTCAATTAAAACATAACTGTTCTATTTATTTATTTATTTTTTATTTTTCCCTGAAGTAGTATTAAATACATAGAGTAAGTGAAGTTGAAATTCTGCCTTTTATTGAAAGCAAAGGTATAAATAATAAATCTGTTTGTACACCGAGATTCATATTCGGTAGGTAAAAGTGAAATTGTCCATTACTACGAAATCGACAATCATACACACCGGCCCCTGGACATTCCTCTTACGTCACAAGTTAATAAAATCTATGTTCTATATATCGGCATGGCATTCGCCGCGAATATTAAACAATTAATGCAATACAATTTTACTTGAAATAGACCGCGATGGTTTCTTTTGTGAGGTTGGTCGAGATTTTGACTATGTTCACATCAACTTCTCCCAGAAAACATGTCTGAATATGGTAATGCTTGTATCAATAATAAAAACAAAGTTGATCAAAATTTGATACAGTAAAGTTAAGTGTTCCCCAAGGGTATGTTTTGAGCCTTGTACTTTTATCATTTAAATAAATGGCCTTCTAAGTGTAGAATAGATTGATAGATAATGGAGCCTTCCTCTCCAGTAAAGTGTTATCCACTGAAGTCATTTTCTGAACTTATAGAAAGAGAAAAATTGATCTTGAAGTACAAAATGAGAACTCATCAATATTTTTCAAAATTGTAAACGGTAATTGATAGAGTTCATCAAGCCTCTTCGGATAATATGTATGTAATTCAACATGTATCGAAATTTGAAAATTTTAAACTGTTTTTAATTTCACCTATTAAGAAATTTTTGAACGCCGGTTTTTGCATAAAATCAATTTCCGGTAAAAAACCAAAATTTGCAAGATTGCCAAGGCCCTAAGCATTCAATTGTGTTGGATATTTATCATATTTGGTCAACATATCTTCGAACGTCTGCTGCATAATGGGGAGGCGTACCATCCTGTTGATACCACAGGCTCTCGTCAACAGTTCCAAGATTAATTCCGTTTACAGTCCCATCGAAAAAATAGGGTCCAATGATTCTGTTTCTTAATTTTTAATTTCGGCCCACACATTTACCTTTTGTGGATATTGTGTGTACTGCTTCCGCATCCATCGAGGGTTTTCCCTTGTCCTGTATCTACAATTCTCACGATTCACTTCATCATTTAATTTGAAAGTGCATTCATCGAAGAAAATAATATTTTTTATCAGAAGAGGATTACCATTGCACATATTCATCATTGTTTCAGAAAATTGTATCTCCCGATCTGGATCATCATCACTTAGTTCTTGCACAAGCTGAATCTTCAAGGTATACGATTTTTTTAATTAATACTGTATGTACTGACATTTTAGTAACATCATAACTGCGACTAACCTGGCGAACGCTGGTATGTGGATTTTCTTCAGCCAATAAAATATTTAATTTTGTATCCTCGTCAACACCTGGGCGACATGTCGATGACATCATAACAGAAACCGTGATGACGTCACAACCGATTAAAAAATAAAGAATAAGGTGCGCAATTGAAATTAAAAATTGACGCGTATGAGGATTTTTTAAAATATTTTTTGGTTTAAGAAATAATAAATTTATTCCATACTTTACGGCCACACTGTATGCCATTTAGCTAGTTATGACGTCATTTAGAATTAATAAAATATTTACGTGATTTGAGTTAGTTATTTATGTGAAAACTGTTTCATAGTTTGCATTCAACAGTGCGACTATATCAGTTGTTAAAATATCTTGGAAAATGTAATATGTATTTCGAATGCTTGCCTTTATTATTACACTTCTCAGTAGTTCCAATTTCTTTTTTCAACCTTTTGCATGTTTTATTCCAATACGACTGTATTATTATTGCTGCACATTCTGGAAAAGGCAATACAGTGCGAATTTTACATCACAAATTCATATCCTTGAATCTCGAGTGATGTCATCCGTGTACATATTATCATATAACGTCCGACTAAACACTATTTTCATATGTATACATAAATAAACATGTATGTTATACGAACCCTGTTAAGAGCTTAATAGGGCGAACAGAAAACGTTTTTTTTTGTGTCGAAATGTAACACGACATATTTTGCGGCGGCTACAATTTTATCAGACATAAGTGGCAAATAGTTGTTTTAGTTTTTCTATTTTCCCTTGCCACGACGAAAATAAAAAATAAATATAAAATGCAGTATACAAGAAGTGACGAAGTAACAAATGTTATACAAAATTAAGGCATTTTGTATAACATGCTGTAATGTCACAAAAATGTTGATTAAATCATAAGAATCAGTAGAATGTTTACGCATTAGTAATTAGTGCCGTTACTAATTTTATTAGAATTGTATTTTCTCATCTATCTATAGGTGTTCGTATTGTAAAAAAGTATTATTTTCTATTTGTAAAACTTCTTATATTAGAAGAATCCACTTTGCTAATCATCTATTAGAAGGTCATAGTTTTAATGATAAATTTGAGAAAGTTGATTGAAGATGAAGTTACTTTGTGAAAATCCATTTTGATTTAAAAAATTATAAACACTTTTTATTACTTGTCTAATTTTCACTTTATTTGTTATTTTACAACTAGTTTCATTCTATTTGGACATTTTACTTGAAAATGTCCGAATAGGATGAAACTAGTTGTAAAATAACAAATAAAGTGAAAATTAGACAAGTAATAAAAAGTGTTTATAATTTTTTAAATTAGATAAATTTGAGATTTTACATTTACAAAAACAGGATTAAAATAAATTTTATTAGAATCTTTGAGAAATGAACAAACTAAAATATTCAGATATAATAATAAGGTCCATTTGAACTAACTCTTCACCACTATTTACCTTACTATTTTTTATTATTTTTTTACTTACCTCTTTCTACTAAGGTAATGAATGGCATGATACTTACTTTTTTCCATTGCTTAGTGAAGAGCATATTATATTCCTATAAATGTGAACGATAACATTGTCTGCCAATTTGATGTCATTCAATGATTATGGTTGTGGTTGAGGAGGAAAACAGGAACACTAAACATAACTTTGGAGACTGCGCTGGTCAAGAAACTTGGTGACACTCGAGAAACAAAAATTTCACAGCTTCGGAGAGTTCAAAGTAGACTGCTATTGGAGGGTTATGTAAATAAAGGAAATATATCTTCACAATCGGCATCAAGTCCCACGTACGGATAGGGTGATTCAAAGTACATAAAGGACAATAGCACAGTTACGGAGATGGGGGGACGATTCATGGGGCGGTCGATATGGAACTGCAGATTGGTTTTTTATGTTTTAACCATCAAGTTAGCGTAGGTGACATTAAAGCTAACTTCATTTAGAATTAGATGTTATGGAAAAGTAAGGATTTGTTCTTGATGTGGGAGATCGAGTATTTAGGATTGGAAATAAGGAGTTTATAATTGCAACAACAGAGGAAAAATTCCATAGGATGAGGCTACTGACTCCGAAAACAGTCAGGATCCCATCACAAACAGAACAAATAATTGAGGCAGTTCCTGAGGAAAGCTTTGGTGAATACCGCTTTGGCTTCATTGAAATGGACGACTCAATTAAAATGACAGGCAATGTGATCTTGGCAAGTACTTTTAACACAGACTAAAGACAAGATACCGACAAGAGTGGTTAATCTAAATTTCCACACAGTAACATTCAAATAAGGCGAAATCATAGGTTCTTACGAAGTAGTCACATGGATCGCAAGTTCCAACCATTTTTATGCAATAGGGGATGAGATATTCAATTTTAACTTCTTTCAACTATAGTTTGAATATAAAATGCCAAATATTTCGGTCCGTATGGAAGATAGAAGGTTTCTTTTTTCTCTAGAACATTACCGCCCAATAGGATTTTTTTCTAGCAAATCGAATAAAAGAAGCTCAAAACCTCGATCTGCAGTAGGGTTTGTAATATTGAATTCTTTGTATTTTCATCACTCATTTTCAATACATAATGCTAAATATCTTAGTTCCTATGTGAGAAAATCACTCCGTTGTGGGCGCTTTGATGTAAGTAAGACGCCTTTCGTGACCTCGAAATACTTCGCACTGCATATGTACATATGCTTTGTCAAGGCACACGGCTTATTCGCAAAAGTCTGCAGTTAGGGCTGTAATAAGAATTTCTAAGAGTTGGTTCTTCGTGAATTCCACAAAAATAATATACCCATGGTGATACAAGATTGATGTACGTAGCGTATTATTCTATTTTTGGCATTAAGTACTGTTACCTTGTAAAACTGGCTTAAGTCCTCGTGTGTTGTAGTGTGGGTCACATACCGTTCAGGCCTACAAAATACGATACGGATTGGTGTCGCGCGCATTCCTGCAGGGATTGATTGTTCAGGAAATATGGCGATTGCTTAATGTTCGACTATATTCTGGTAGAGTTTAAGTAAAATATTACAAATTTCCCTTACGGGGCTATAGTGACTTTTACCAGAATAATCATTATTAGTGCTCGTTGCTGTTGGTATACCGTTTTCAGGTTTGTGGAGCTTTAATATATCTTAGTTTTGGAAGGATTTCAAGAGTAGACTATTTTTTAAAATCTTTGCTGTTACGCAAACAAAACCTAAACTTTTGAATGCTCTAGATACACCAATATGTTTAAAAAGAGTTAGTTTGAAATCGAATGCAATGCCAAGGTCTTTCACAAACTCACATCTCTTTAGGATGCAGTGGTCCAAACTGTACTCAAACATAAATGAATTTTTTTCCGTGAAAAAGACATGACTTTACATTTGGTAGCATTTAGAGGTAGACAATTGTAAACGCACCAGTTGTTATGAATGTCAAGATTGTGCTGGAGTCTCAGGCAATCAAAATCAGAATTTATGCAAAAATATAGTTTTAGATCATCAGCATATAGCAAATGATGTACATCTAGGTTATCAACAATATTATTAATGAATAATATAAATACAATGGACCGAGTATAGAACCCTGCGGCACTCCAGACGTTTGAGTAAATTCAACAGATTGGTAACCACGATGCTGTACAAATTATAATCGACGAGATAGATAGGAATATAATAAATTTGTCAAAGAAATGCTAACGCCAACATCTTCCGATTATGTTACTAACATACCCTGGTCCAATCTGTCAAACGCCTTGGAAAAGTCAGTGTAAATAACGTTCACCTGACCTTTACGATCTATTGTTTCAGCGATAAATTGAGTTTTGCACATAAGGTTCGATACCGTTAACCGTCCCGTGGATGTTGATCTTCAACAACTACAGTTTTAATATGAAACAAGATATAATACATCAACAATTCAAAAACTTTAGAGGAATTGCATAAGATTCCACGTATCCGGAAATGTCTCAGTTCCTAATATCGAATTAAAAATAATGCAGAGTGCTTAATAAAAGATACTAGCACAATCTTTAATAATAAATGCAAGAACTTGATCCGGTCTAGTGTTCATATCTGCTTTCAACTTTTTTATTAACTTAAGTACCTCATTCTCACTAAACTGCCAAAAGCGGAGAACGTTATTATTACATAAGCTGTTGCCGAGTATGTATTCACTACAATTCATAAGGCATTGGGAAAAAATCAGCAAAAGAATTGACAATGACTTGAGGATTTTTAAGGTTGTTATAATTCATACTACTAGGAATACTTGTACAGTTTTGTTTTTTGGAATTAATGAATCCCCAAAATTTATTTGCATTGGAGTTCTCAGCCTCTTCAATGTATCTATATTATATGCGTAATGAATAGATTTTTTTAAAGGAAGCTCTTAAGGCTTTAAAATTATTGTGCGGGCTCCAATTATAGTCCAAGAGCTGGCGTCCAAAATGTGCAAGAGTTTTCTCAAAGCTAATTTTTTGAGATTAGGTTACTTTTTAGTGATGGAAAATAATTGTAGAGTCAGCACTTCCGGTACCGGGACACCTGGCGCTGGGACGCTCGCAAAGGTGTAATATTAATTAACGTCTCTAAACTGTTTTCTCAAAGCTCAAAATTTATAGAGAACGAGCAAATATAATATAAAACAAGAATCCAACAGTCAGACAGCAAAATATAGGGACACGTGGCGTCAGCGCTACTTCATACCTGTCAAAAAAATGACGTGTGTCAAAGTGATTTCTCAAAGCTGAAATTCTCCAAAACGTTAATTAAAACTATAAAGTTAATAAAGGAGACAGTCAGACTCATTTATGATAGGACCACGTCAGTCAGCAGTCGATAGATGTGAGAACGGTAACTGCGCATATTAGTACGCCTTTTCTCAATACATATCATTTATTTTATATAAAAAAATAATTTTAATTGTTTCTTAATAATTGTAACTGTTATATATCAGTTATTATATAGATATCAGTTATTTTATACAAGAAAAAAATAATTTTAATTATTTGATAACAGAAAAAAAAAGAATCATTGATTCACTGAAAAAAAAAAAACATCTAATCGCCAGAATCATTGCCGTCGTCGTGTTCTTCGCCACTATCTTCATCAGAATAAAACGCGATTGCACCATATTCTTCGGCGTCATCAGTGGTGGTTGATTCCGAATCTGTGTACAAATCAAAAATTCAGCGTTAAGCAATACATTACATTAATAAGTAAGGTTTTGAATCACATTTGCGAGTCGACTGGCAAAAATTACCTGCAGGTGTATCATCCGGTTGAATCAAAACGTCAGAAATGAAATTAGGTAGCTGATCGTCTTCGTACCAACTGAAATCATATCGGCCATCGATCAACTGCCAACCGTTTTACTCTGGAATCATTGCAGTGGGCACTTTTTCATCAGCATTACTCCAATCAACATGACTCCAATTCGCTTCTTTAGCAAAGAGTAGTTTATTCTTTGTTTTTAGTTAGAGAATAAATAATAAAATTAAATACAGAAAATTCAGAACTCGGTCAAAGAAGACTGGAAGAGTCGGCGCTCTATATAAAGACGATAAAACGTAAACATCATAGCCACGACAACACTTGTACTCCGCCGGCCGGTATTACTTTGATTTGTTATCATACAGCTCGCTTACCGATAGGCGGGCAGGTGCGGACTTATTTGGAGTGCGTGCTTTTGATTAAAATTTAACTTTAATTATTCAGAAACTACAACCGACTTGCGGCAAGTTAGCGCCCCCAAGATTCAGCGCCCCAGGCGCCCGCCTGGCTCGCCTGCCCATCGGGCCGGCCCTGATAACCCACATTCCATTGAGTTATAAAATAAACAATATGTATTGAGAAAAGGCGTACTAATGCGCGCAGTTACCGTTCTCATATCTATCAACTGCTGACTGACGTGGTCCTATCATAAATGAGTCTGACTGTCTCCTTTATTAACTTTATAGTTTTAATTAATGTTTTGGAGAATTTCAGCTTTGAGAAATCACTTTAACTCACGTCATTTTTTTGACAGGTATGAAATAGCTCTGACGCCACGTGTCCCTATATTTTGCTGTCTGAATGTTGGAATGTTGGATTCTTGTTTTATATTATATTTGCTCGTTGTCTATAAATTTTGAGCTTTGAGAAAACAGTTTAGAGACGTTAATTAATATTACACCTTTGCGAGCGTCCCAGCGCCAGGTGTCCCGGTATCGGAAGTGCTGACTCTACAGTTACTTTCCATCACTAAAAAGTAACCTAATCTCAAAAAATTAGCTTTGAGAAAACTCTTGCACATTTTTGGACATCAGCTCTCCTACTATTATAAGGAAGATCAAGTTTTAATTAACCCGATATTATTGCGACCTACATACATAATTCAGCCACGCAGTGAGGAATCCACTAGCAATTTATAAATAAATTGACATTAAGCAATAATTTTATGTTAATATGATTAAATATGAACCTTCAAATTGACTTTGATCACATGCACTCATATTACACTCATGAATAACACTAGTGCATTAGATCCATTAACGGTAGTATGTACTCTACATTAATAATAATAGCACCAAGTACAGTGATGACCTGATTAAACGTACGGAAAATGAATTTATAAAAATAAACTCTATTTAATTGAAAATGGAATGGGAAAGGTCACCAAGTTCATTTCTGGCATATAAGTTGCGTTAAACTAAAGCAACTAGTCACGTGAATTATGTAAATTTTTGTGTGTTTTGCAGTGTTTGCAAAATAAAATAACTTTTAAATAAAACTTATCACAAGAAAAAATTATACTAATTTTGTTATAACAACTACTTTACTTTTACTATTTATTTATCATATTGAATAACAATGGATACAAAATGTATCTATATTATAAATATATTCTGGTTTGAATAAAAAGCACAACATTAAGAATTTGTTGAGAAATTTTGTTGAACTTTAGAGAGAAGTTTTGTTTCATTGTAGCTAAAGAAGAGATTAAAATTTCAACAAAAAATTATAACGGTTTCTGGTTGATACATTTACAATTTTTCTGGGAGGCTTTTGAATGACCAACATAAAACTCATTAAGAATACAAACTCATTAAGATTGCAAACAAAAGAAAAAATATTCTTAATGAGTTTTATGTTGGTCATTCAAAAGCCTCCCAGAAAAATTATAAATGTATCAATTAATTATAGACCTAAGATTAGCAATAAAGTTAGTAATAAGTTGAACAGTTTACGATGTAAAACGATTTCCGTAAATAAAAATAACATTGGAGGAATTCTATCAAGTAATAAAGATAAACCAGATAAATTACAAGAAACTGGAATATATGAGCTAAAATATTCTGACTGTGATGCTATATATATTGGACAAATTGGTCGAGATGTAAATAAACGGGTCGAGGAACATAAAAAATCTATTTGGAACAATATACATAGCACCGGCATGTCAACACACTGTACAAAAAATAATCGTTTCATAGATTTGGATAAGATCGACTTGCTTCACTCAGAAAATAAAGGTACAAAATTAGATTTATTAGAAATATTAGAAATTAAAAAAGCAGTAAAAAAAATAATAGGAACATAACAAATGATCAAATAATTTTTACCGGTCACGACATTTTAGGCAAAATAGTGTATGTTAAAGAAATTCCCATCGTTTCATACCATAAAATTTAATACTTTACAATTGTCCCAGATGTTATATATAAGTAAAGAACATGATTTAAAATTTAGTATCATCTGTACCCTTGAGAAAGGCCTAAAAAGCCGAAACACGTGTAGAGTTTTAATAAAATATTTTTGAAACATTTAAAAGTAAAATATTTCTTTATTTTTAATAACCTTTAAAAATGCCTAAAATTCATAGAAGGGCTAATTTTCGTCAGTGAAGTGACTTTGAACGAGACGGTATAAGGAAAGCTGGACTTTCTCTAAGGATTATTGTCAATTGTGTGAGCCGTAATGTAGCAGCATTATTAAGATTTGGTCAAGGTGATTTGAGGAAGGTCGCCATGAGCGACAATGCAGATCCGGACACCATTGAACAACCACGCATTAGAAAGAATGTCGCCTATGAACTTTGGCCCTTCGAAAGAGATTCTCCACAAAGTAAGCTGTGGAAAATCAGTGTTTTAGGTCTGAGGATATCAACCACGTCAGGATATTGTCGAATTAAAAATTTTACAGTCCTTCACTACAGACCGTTTTTGTAACTATCCGTCACTCTACGTCCTCAGGTTAGTATAATGTCATTACACCATAAACCTAAACTCATTAGCTTAGATTTAGTTTCTGGGTCCATGATAAACGTTGGTGGGTGAGACGTTCACGTGGAAAATAAAAAAGACAAAAAACATTTTTGTATTCGTATCACGTATGAGCAACTTTTAAAAAAACTGCCGGAGTCGCCGGTAATTGATGAAGTTTCATTTTGCTGTTTTTTCATTAAATATTAAACTATGTAATTCTCATAAACAAAAAAATACATTAGTCAACAATTTTACCTCATAATTCATACCAAGTTCATGTCAAACCTGAAACTACATAAATCTGATATATAATTAAAAACTAGGTGAAATAGGAGGTAGGTATAGAAATAATAATGTATTTAAACACATAATTTGTTTTTCCATTTTAGGTTAGAAAAAGATTCGATTTAACGTTTTTTACAAAGTTCAGTATGAATGTGTCGTGTTATAAAAATCCTAAAGGGCAAGAGAAAATAGTAACTGATTTCATAATTAAAATCAGAAGTGGGAAATATCATGCTGCATGTGATGGGGCAGTAACTTGTCATTAACACCGAATTCTAGTGATTTATTGCAAATTTGGAATAAAATGTAATTTATAAAGATGAAATATATAGCATTATCCATTTAATTTACGGCAATACCATAAATTAAATGAATGTTTTTGTAGTTGCCGCTATTAATTAAACTGACCAGACTTGTTCTGTGGAGAAACAATCGCAGATGTGGAATTGAATATATTCTCCATTCGCACTAATTTTTATTCAAATATTCGCCACTAACAAATTATTTTCTAAAGTTGATGAGTAATGGTTTTCTCGGGACTTCGGTCAGAATTCTCTGATTTCCTCTATACGGTCTAATGCGAAGTTGTGTGTGTCGTCGAGCGATCAATCATCATTTAGAAAAAAGGTATTGGATTGATATTAATTGATAGGTTTCGTTAAATTATGTAATAATTTTATGACGCCAGATTTTCACAATTTAATTAAAGGAGAAAAACTAAACAGTAGTTATATGTATAAAAATAATTTATTACGCTATGTCATGCGACGGTAATTGTGCATAACACATTCGTCAATTTAAACAGAATTTACTGTTAATTTATTATTTATCTCAATTGTGCATATTTTTGTTGTATAATTTCTTATAACCGAAATGCCTATTTCTTAATATTTGTCCTGAGGGTGGGCCTGGCTTCGAAAGTTGGCTACACTAAAGATTACCTTACAATAGAGGGTGGTTTTTTTGAAAAATGTCAGTGCCAATTCAAAAAACTGTCACGAAGATAACATATTTTAAATCATTTCCTAATACACTTTTTGCGGCGTCTGTAGGAAGAAGGATCAAATATGTTTATTGTTCCTACTATAGCTGTATAAGCAAGAGGGATATAGCATTGCTAACGTTTCCTACACATTGTTGTGGGGCAACTTTTCTGTAGATTCAGAAAGAGTGGGGATTTTTCTATCAAAGTATTGTCCAAAGCCTAACTCATAACAATGAAAGTGAGTTGCAGTTTTAATAATTTATAAATAGTAATTTATTAACTGACTGAGGTCAATAAAATAATTGTTAAATGAACTTATCTAGATGCAGTTTGTATGTTTTTATTTAATCATTAATTTTATTTAATTGCAATATAATTTATTACAATAAAACTACAAAAAAATATACTTTTAAGTAAATATTTAACAAAATTATTGATTTTTGGAGAAAATAGTCTTAGTTAATTTACTTCACACTCTAGTCGTACTTATGTCCAATATTTTAGATCTTTCATTATTAATTCTAATTTTGAAATAAAGTTTATGTATTAATTTCAAAAACTGAGTTGCATGATTTTCTAAAAATCACCAATATAATCAATAAGTTAAAGCCCAAGAAGAAGAGTCAAAAACATTCAATTTTTCGATTTTTTTCAGAAGATAGATACTCTTCTTGCAACAGATCCTCTTTCTCTTATTAAATTAGATTTTCATCATAGCACATTTCGACTTTCGTTTCCAAACTATAAAATAGTTAAATCAAATTTTATTGAATGGAACAAAAATCTAATAGCAAAGTACATTTATTCATAATAAGCAAGCTTTATGACGCTCTTCTCTGGACGGGGAAGCAGAGTAGTTAACCAGATAAATCAAATAAAACTTAAAACTAAATGAATAAAAAAAAACCAAAGACATATGCGGCAATCGACAATTCAAATTATGCAAAAATATCAAATCAACTTAATTAGTTGTTATTGGGCGCCACCATATCTTTAAGTCTAAAACAATAGTTCTCTGTAATTAACAAACTACTAACTATCTTTAAAAGATTGAAAATAGGTAGTTATTTCAGCAGTCAATGATAATTAACCACAAATGCACGTAAACTATAACGTACTTAACATGCATTTGTGTGTGTAACGAATTCAGTTGAATGGCAGTGGGCGAATTTGCAAATCTTATAAAAATTCATTGTTCACTCTCGAGGTACTCAAAGCCTGACAAGTTAATGGGTAGCGCCTAGGTACCTAGGAGTTCGAAGTTAAATTTGCAGAATTTATATATCTCTTGTGTCGTCGAGACGGCAATATAATGAAACATTCTTACTCATTTCTTCTGAGCGCAGGTTACAACCTTGGACTTACAACATTTCAACCATATTGGCCGTTTCCATAAATCAGCATCACCTTTTGTGCGCTTTACTAACTAACAAAGATAACAATCCAAAAACACTGTCTCAGATCATCAGCATTTTACACAGCGACTTTAATCTTGCTCACTCGATGGCCTGCCTTGTTCTTTTCGTGCCGCTAGCCGGCCTCGTTCTAACATTCTCCCGCTAAAAAGCTCACACCCATTTTTTCTTCCTTGCGCGCGACAGAGCCTAGCAGGCACCAATTCTGTCCGACCGCACAGTAGCGTCGCACTACATAATACAATAAGGTTTATTGAAGTTATTTTATTCGATCTTTGAATCTAGCTTATAATTCAGATTATAGTTTATGCGGAATGTAATCCAGATTGTCCATCTCAAAAAATGGAGTGTTACAAAACATACCAGTTCACAACCTCAGCGTACGCTCTTGCCACTGCAAAACAATGGTTTCATATTTACCTATGAAAAAATATGTTTGGGTCCATATAATTCAATCATGTGCATACCTGGCACTGTCTCACTATTTTTGCAACTTACAAATGCACTTAATGAGTCAAATACTTAATAAAGAACGAAAATCACAAAAAACGCAAACTGACACTGTAAATAATCTTCGAACAACTTCTGTCACTGCCCCTTATGTGACGTTGCTGCGATTCTAAAAATCAAAATCGCATTCAGTAATACAAATTACGCGAGGAAAAAATATGTATTCGAATTAATCATTAAAACAAAGTATGTATTAAATTTGTTAAACATTCTTTCAGATAAACCTTCTATGACTATGTACGTATTGAAAAAATCACAGCACACTATGTGAGTTGTCATTATTCCATTATGTACAGAGGAAGTTGTTTGTTTATTTATGACCAGATTGTTAGAATGTGACTTTGTGGCAATAAAACAAACGATATAAGACTTCATCCCCTCTTACCAGCACTACATATATTCTATACGTCGAGTCTTAAACATATTCAATACAATGTTATATAAATTAATAATTAAGTTTCTTTTGCCAAGAAGCTACAATTTCAGAATTCACATAAAAGATTACTGCCTGAACTAGATTCTACCTTTATTGTTATCTTGCAAGAAAATATCGTCGTAGAATAACGCCCTATTCTGATTTATGTTCGTGTAGAATTACACAAAAGTATCAAATAAAAGCAAAATTTACTTCACCGGATTACGACTAGTGCGAACTTGGGATCCATAATTCCCATTTTAATGAAGAAAATTTAATTTGGTAATTGAGGCATTTACAACAGTACGCCAATCTGAAAGCTCATTTCAAAATTGATGACAGTGGTTTATTTCAACTTTCAAAAACTACACTTTTAGTCATAAATTGCAATTGAAACAGTTAAATGCCAAGGTTATAGTGGAAATTCCACATCGAGAGATTTAAATCAGGGTTTATAGAAGGGAAATAAAATTCGATTTATTTTTATTTGGATTTGTGACAAGTGTGAAATGTTCGTCACAATTTGCTTTTAGGATTACATGACCTAATACAGAGTCCACTATTAGCATGGAATAATATTTAATGGGAAACTATTTCAAATAAAGCTTTTTTATATATTTTTTTACATAATCTGATGACCTTGAAATATTTTTTATTTGCTCATTGCCTGGTAATAAACTATGTTTTTTCAAATGGCACAGTACGTTGTTTTATTTGTTTTTTTTTAATCGGTGCATATGACTGCATACTATTTTTGTGGGATTGCATAATGTAAATTGTTCCAACATAACCAATAATTACGTGCACAGTGACAACCAGCCATGATAAATCATAAACTAAAGATAAGATTTGATTAAAATAGCAATAATTACAGGTGATTTAAGTACAGTGTGGACCATTTAAGAGGATGCTTTGATTTTACGTCTTAGTTATTGACACAAATTAAAAATGTAAAAACAGCATATATTGCATTTTTTCCGGAAAAACAATTAATGGTAAAAAAAGTTATGGCAAAAAAACTGTTTTTTCAAACGTGTACCCTACCTACATATTTTGGCACAGAATGATATGGTATTAGGTCCTTATTGCCCCATCTAATTAAATTTAGTTTTGCATTTTAAATTTTGCTAAAATTCTGTTAAATTAGTGAAAATCTTGGACCTGCCCTGTATATTTTATTTCCATTATGTTTAATATCTTTTCCAATCCAGCGATATAATAAACTTTATACTTATTCCCAATAATAAGAGTCTGAAATTAATTTTTATTTTTATAAGTTAAATCATAATACATAATAATAACTTAGGTGGCTGGGACCCCTAAACAAGTAACAACACTAAGCAAGCTGTCAGTTTACTATAAAATTAAAATAATTGTCTGTTCATTGCCATAATATGAAGTGCATTTGTAGGCAAAGTTGTTAAACCAAATCTATTAACTTAACATTTAAGATAGCATTTACTAGGGATGAATGTTGCTAGAAGCATTTCTTGAAAGTGAAATTAAGATGTACCATACCACTACTTTCATATACTAAAAAATATCTTGGAAGGTACTTTGCCAATAAAATGTATTTTGTTAATAGAAAAATCATAGTGACAGACTCAGTAATTGTAAAAAGGAAAAATCAGAGAACATAAATTACAGAAACTAATAAAAAACAAGTTATGCAGTATTTCGAAAATAATCGAAGAAATTCACTTCATAATGCGGTAAGAGATTTAAACCTTTCTAAAAGAACAATTCACAGAATATTGAAGAAAAATAGTTTTAACCGTTCAAAACTTTACTAGTTGATACAATAATGCATGCAGATCATGAAAAGAGCGCATTTCTGAAACAGAATTCTAGCTACGACTGATTGAAATGATACCTTTTTAAGGACTCATGAAGCATCATTTACAAAATCAGGCAACAGAAAAAATGTTCATACGTGGACTAGGGAGAATCCACATGTATAAAGAGATTCAAAGATCCGGCCGTCAAAGTTTCGAAGTTTGATGCGATATTCTGATTGACAAAGTGACGACCTATATTTATGAATTATAAAGTGTGGACAATTGTGGATAAAGTGTGAATAATTGTGGACAATTATCCACAATTTTTCTCACTTTATCCTCATTTATCCATATATCTGTTGTCCTTCTACCCTGATGATGGCTCACTCTCAAAACATTCACTTCGGACTTAAAAGTACAGCGACGGGACTACGCCCGAGGTGGGCTGTATCTACTATGGTCTTAGAGCAAATCGTTATTTAGAATTACTAATCAACGCTATGGAATTCTTCTTAGAAGAACTTCCAGCTCAAGTTTATATTAACATCATTTGGCACCAAGATGGTGTTATCGTAAACAACACTCGTGAAGTTCGGAACGTCTGCTTGACCACTATGCGACTTGGATATAGTCCAGGAGGAAGTGAATTTTTTTCGTACTTATTTTCCCAGTCGGTATATATGTTTTAATCTGTTCTCTTAGTGACAAAAAACAAGAATTTTTGAGTCTGACTGAAATTTTTGGATGAATTCAAAAAAATAAAAATAAAATACTTATTTTCCTAGTCATAAATATTTTACATTTACTAAAGTGGTACATTAAGTTTATGAAAATAGCAGTCTGGCTTATCTCAGATAGCGGAAAGTGAGTCTGGCTGAAAATTTGCGGATTCCAAAATTTGACCGATTTTGCGGATCCGTAACCCTTATTTTTCCAGGCTTGAAATTTAGCATATAAATTGTTATAATCATAAACTGTAATTAAAAATAAGTCTAGCCGATTTACGAAATTGGCAAATGAGTCTGGTGGCATCTTCAAAATGGAAAAAATAGAAAATTTTTGCTCTTATTTTCCCGGGTTTGAAAATTTGTCACATGAGATTATACTATATTTTCATAGAAAATACACGTCTGGTTGACATTTACAATCACGAAGGCCTTGCCAGACTCACAAGCCAGGTAGTTAAACGAGAAGCGGAATAGCAGCATGTGAGTATTTAGGTAATGACGCTGGAATTCGAGTTACCTGAGAACTTGAAAAGCGTATTGATGATATTGACGACAGATGCGAAAAAGATGATGATGATGATAATGAATATTATGAAGACACTGATAGCGATGGCGAAGGCGAAATTGATGAAGAAGAAAACGAAGACTTCATTTAATTTATATTTAATTATAATAATATTTTTCATTAAATAATTGATTATTATTTTTGATTAATTATAGTTATTTTTTTCATTAGCCGATGTCAAATAAAAACTTTTCTGTGGCTTTCATTAAAATTTATGATTTCGTTAATAAATATTTTTCAAACTGCCCCATCATAATTCTGTACTCTGTGCTTTTTTGTATTTCATTGTTTACTGCTCTCACAAAAAAAATAACATGTACGTATGACACTAATCACTTGTATAATCGAACATGCCGAATTTAGGGCGCCTGACAATCATTAGACGAGTCTGGCAAGGCTTTGGGGGTGTTGCACATTAGCCAGATTGTATTTTAAGCTGTTATTATAAGATAGGCCATCATGTGATAAATTTTCATGACTGCGAAAATGAGGGAAATTTTTTTGATGAAAACTTTTCAGTTTTTTACCTGCCAGACATATTATCCATACTCACAGATTAGCCAGACTATTTTTTTTACTTAATTTCAGTATACCTCTTACTACTAGAACTATTTTTATCACTGGAAAAAAAAGGGCAGTGTATTCGTATGTTCTGACGCATTTTCCGCCTCAACCCATCGGACCCCCCCCCTAAATATGTATGAATTTTGCTTAGAATTACTAACCGAACAATTCTATCCATGTTTGCTGACTGGGAAAATAACTACCGAAAATCGTCACTGCCTCCTGAACTAATAGGAAGATTTGGAACTATTATTTGGCCACCAAGGAGTCCAGATCTTGCACCTTTAGACTTGTTTTTGTAGGGATATTTAAAAATAAGGTGTACAAAAATCGTTCCAGAAATATAGACGAGATCAAACAAAAAAATTATAGAGGAAGTTGAACATTTAAATCAAAATCCATCTCTTTTATAAATGGTTAGAAATAGAATAATAAAAAGCTGCATTTATGTGCAAGAAAGCAGGGACCAACTCCAATATTTACTGTGAGATATTGATTAGAAATTAATTTAGTTTCTTATTTGTTTTTGACTGAATATATTCCATGTTTTAAAATATAGCAATTTTAATTGATTTCTGACGTTATTATTGAGAAAAAATATAAAATGTATTATACTGCTGGATGGAAAAAAATATTAAATACAATGGAAATAGAATATGTAAAGCAGTTGAAAAATTTTCACTGATTTAACTGAATTTTAACAAAATAGTAGATTTAGCTAAGGAATTTCGTATCCACAATCTCTTAATGTAGTTTTATTAGTCGGTTTGGATAAAAAATTAGTAAAGAAAACCTCAAATTCTCATTTAGTCGACGTTTCGACAAAATTTATTGTCTTCCTCAGGACTACAACATATAACATAGATTATGTATAAATTCAAATAAATAAAGATGTAAAACATTTAAACACACAGTATAACTCTTTTTTTATATTATAGATAACAATAATTTAGAAATTGAAAAAATTAAAATTAAAAAGTTACATAAATACACAAAGTTATAAGTAACAAAATGAGGAATAAATATATTATTTAAAAGGTAAAAAATTATAAAACAAAAAGGTTTAGTGCCATACCCCCAAAAAAAACAATATGAGCTACGACGTGTTTCGGAGTTATTGCCCTCAAGTACGTAGCTAGAATTGGATCTAGACGGAAAAGGAAAAAAAAAGGCTGGAAAAATACAGCCAGTACTCAGTTAGTGTCGAAACACTGTCCGTAGCTGATAATTGTTTCTTTTTGGGGGATATGGCACTAAACCTTCTTTGTTTTATTTTGAACCCCAATAAATCTATTTTGTAAAAAATTATGTTTGTTTAAATATAAAGTAATAAAAAGTAATAAAATATTAGATTAGGAAATCACGCTTACCTAATGAGGTCTTTGGTTTTCAGTCAACATAATCATAATCGTCAAATAAATAAATAACGTCGCTTATGATAATAGGATTCTTGGGTCAAACAATGACCATTGGGCAATAAATTAATGGAGATCAATATGAAAAGAGTGTAAAGGCAAAACAGAAATGAACCAATATATTAACATGAATTTTTAATACACATGAATACCAGTCCCTTATCACAGTAATAATGAAAGAACTATACTAAAAAATTATTGGTAATCACAAAAAAAGACATACCGAATTGTTCTTATTTTCATATAAAAAGTTACTAAGAAATGTATGCATATTTATAAACATCTATTACTGTAATAATTATAATAATACAGGGGCTATAATTTTACAAAGTTAGCTATTAAGTTATTATATATTCTACTCAAATTCTCCGTATCCGTTTTTTTATTAACAGTATTATTGTGTTTGTTAATAAGTATCATCTCGCTAATCATTGATTCCCATATTATCCTACCTACTACTTTGGAGACAGAAGACTGTATTTTCAGAGCACGGTTAGAATACACTTTAGTAAATAATGTACAGACTTTTCATTATACCTCGTACCTTGTGCAATCGTATGCAAAAAAAAAGTTGATTGGCACAGGAACGAGATTATATCAAATAAAAAAATTCAAGCCATCAGAATATGTAAAAAAATTAACAAAAATGCTCTTATTTCAAACATTTCCCCATTAAACAAGTATTTGAAAAGATAGAGGTATTACTTCATACATGCGGACCCTGTATGATGCATTGCAATCCATATAAAGTTTAAATTCTCTTTCATTTTGAAGGTCAAAGGATATCAAAGTCTCGCCTTAAATCTAGATTTCCTAATTATTTTATCAATTAAACCTATTATTTCTGCTAATATACGAAATAATAACCTTTAAGCCTCACCGAAGAAAAATCTCGTTTGTATATCAAACAATTCAACAATGTCAAATGACGACCATTTGACGAAAAGATATTATGACGTCCTCTCTGATATAACACGAACACTCTGCTAAATTAAAAGGGAGTCATTTGTCTCGCACTTTGATTGCTTTTTTTTATTTGCTGCTGCACAGTCAAGAAAATTACACGTTAAGTTAGTACGGTTGTCGTCTACAGAACGAAAATCAAATGTTAAAGTTACTCACGAAGCGCAAATTTAATTTTAGGGAATTATTGCATTGTAGTATTACAGAAGATGTAGATTAAGTATAGGTAAATAAATAGTGCTCAAAATCTGAAACCCTACATATATATCGTCAAAAGCTGTTTACAATCTTGTTAGTTTTATAAAATAAATGGTATTAACAATTTTGAAACTGATAAACTCCTAAATAGGCACTGATCATAAGAACACAAACAGTTTGGAATTCACATTTTTGAGCAATAAATAAATGTTGACATGAATTATCCTTGTACAGGATGTCCCAAAAATACCCTTTTTCTCCTAAACCATGTTTAATGAAAAAAAAAACCTGTTTTAAATGGTTTTGTTTGTTTCTTATTTTATTAAAACTAGTTTAGAAGAAAAGAACCGGGGAAGGAATTTGGGACACCCTATACACTACAAAAATTAACATGTTTTTTATAATCACAAATTTTTTAAATAATTTTGAAATAACGTTGTAAACTTGTATGTTTTGATATTATTATTTTAGCTAGCAGTCTGGAAAAACAGTTTGTTTTTACATTTAATGAATATTGATCACATTTAGTCAGTCATGCATTTTGTCTTTAATTACTTAAAATATTTAACTGTTGTAGTGAGTTAACTTATATGTAGTGAAACTATAAAAGTTGTAGTCAATTGCGTTTGTATTTTCCACTATTTGGAATAACATTGTTACACCGGTGAGACGCTGTAATTAAACTGTAGCGGTACAAGTTGAAATGCTATCTTTAATGAAGGATATAGACAAACAATATTACAGGTTAGGTTAGGTTAGGTTTGTTGTGAGTGGGTCTCAATAGACCCTCCACTGCGGCCATCAGCAGGCCTATTGTGGCTCACGCCTAATTATATTTCACCCAATAAGTTCAGTCTCTTAATGAAACTGATAACTTTATTGGATGAGAATGTGTCCAGATCCTCTGGCAGCAGTTGCCCTTTGCCAAATATTGAGAATCGGATCCTCTCCACAGCGAGACAGACACATAAGATATGGTCTGCCTTCTCATCATCCTCCAGGCATAGACGGCACTCGGTGTTTTCCGCTAGGCCGAGTTTATGCAGATGATAGTTTAGTCGGCAGTGCCCGGTATATAGGCCTCTTAGAGTTTTCAGGTTTACCCTGTTTAACTCTAAAAGTTTCTTAGCTCTTGATTTCAAAGGGTATTTTATAAATACCTTCGAATGAACTAATCCTGGTAACTCTTGCCAATACTGGAGAGTTTGCCTTTCAGCCCAGGTTGAGATATTACAGGACGCCTTGGAATAAATCAATCAATAGTTTCAAGAATTTTAAAAAAGGTACTAAGAGATTGAAATTTACAAAAGATGACGCGACTGTGGATGCAAAAGGTGCACAGCAACAGTTGATGTCAAAAGTGAATTACTAAATATGATCTAAATTAATGTTAGTTCTAAAATAGTCAGACGAAGATTGAAAGAAGCAGATTTGAATCAAACGCTACCGGCGTAGTTCCACATCTCCTCTAGAACCACGGAACTCGCTTATTAGAGTTTGCCAGAGCTCATGTTATAGGACGGATGCCATCCGATGACCTGTATATCGTACTATGACTATGTTTTACCATATATTGGATACGGCAGATTCATTTTAATACACATTAATGTACGCCCACATGCAGATCGGATAGTGAATAAATAATTAGACTGGCCAGCATATAGCCTAGACATAAATCGGATATAGTATATGTGGGATATGTTGAAACGTCGCACATGACAATGGAATTATTCAGAATTTTATTGGTAGCACGTCTCGAATGATGCAAGCAGTAATTAGGGTTTGAGGATGGAACACTCGTTACTGACACTCTTATTTTACTCAAAAGACTGACAAGTGCCATAGCCCAATATCATGTTTCAAGTTAACGATCCTTTATGAATTTTCTTAGAACTAAGTATAATATGTTTATTGCGGGTTTGTAAAATAGACGTTTCTTACTAATACAAAGCGTTTAATTAATAATAGAATCTCTTTTTGCAAGTAGAAATTATGAAGATTTTAAAATAAGCGTAAATTTTGTCCATGAGTGTATGTTGTATGCAGAAGTTGAAAAGATTAGATTTAGTATCATATTTGCACAGTGGTGTAACATTTGTTTTTACCGTCGTAGGGTAAATAAGTTTTACGAAAACAATCATCGTGCCTTATGTGAAATAGTTGTGCCATTTAGTTTTAACAAAATTTCCTGTTTCCTGAATTTTTTGCCATAATTATTCTTCTCAGGCTTATTTTTGTGTCAGATAGACTTCATATAGCTCCATAGATAAAAGTTTAATCGATTGAGATCTGGACTACGGGCTGGCCAAAGAAACCCAGCAATCAGTGAAATCATAATATTATAATATGTGATCTCGATGATACCACATCAAACATTTACCAAAATCTAATGTGAGAAGATTTTGGTAAATGTTCCATCATCGATTGAAAACTTCACAACGACTAAAGGTAGAGAGAGGAGTGGATAAAAAATATTGGACTAACAGTTGTTGGTCATTATTTTGTAGCTGGAGACAGAAATGTAAACTCGATTGTTTTCTAACAAGTTTTGATCAAGAGTGACATAATAAAAATGATATTTTTCTTCCTTTAACTTTATTGTTATTACTGATCAACTTACTCCAGTGATAGCAGTCAATTGTCGTACATTTATTTATGGATTTTCTTCCAGTTGTGCATCTCCCGCTTGATACACAGTTTTTGCGTTTTTACGTTCATTGTAGAAGATTTGGAGGAAAAGAGCAAAATTTGAGAATCCCCATTGGAGACCAATATTTTATTTAAAAAATCTTCATATTATTTGTATAAGAAAAAATTGCAGAAGAACTTTGTACTATTCGCTTCGATAGGCACCCAGTTTAAACAATTAAGATAACTAAAAATCAAGTCTTCTTATTTTCATCTTTTTACTTAGGTACCACTTTTTCAAATAAGCGTATATTAAATAAAACATTAATTTTTTATACCAAAATATGTAAAAAACTGTTATACTAAAAGCTGAGTCTCATAAAAAGTCAATAAAATATTTAATAAATTTTATCGGAATCTAATCAGTTATAGACATTTACATATGCTCTAATCGAATTTAATTATTTACATACGAGTATATCCGTCAGAGATTATAAAATTTAAATTACAATCAGTTATTTGATTTATAAAGTTTTAATGCATCTGTTATTCCGAATTGTTATTGACAGCTTGTAATTACTAGGTTTCATGTAACTAATCAATTCATCGTATTATGGTAATTATGACATATTGAACTTTATTGAAAAACATATTTTAATGAATATAAACCATACTGTCATATATGTTGCATAATAATAATTGTTAATATATGTAAATTAATTTTGCTGTATAGCTCAAGACGAAAACAAAAATGCAGCTACTGACACCAGTGTTTCGAAATCATTGTTCCTCCTTAGCTCAGTCTAGCTCAAAGAATGAAATCTAGACCAGACCCTGCCTGGGTGATGATAAATTGTTGGACATCGTTAATTATGCGCTTTAATGCACACATCTCCTTAATTCAGCGAGGAGCAGATAATGGCGTATGCCAGAATTCCATGGTATGATGCAAAAAATGATACATTTACACGAATTTAACAAAACAATGCCTATATAAAATTGCACTTTTGTCAGATAATTATGGAAATGTCAAATATTAATGACCAATTTGTTAGGCAAATTCCCTTTTCTGAAGAAACAACTTTCTGTCTTAATCGTACTGTATGTAAATCGATAAAAGTGGCTTTTTAAAAATCCACATTAGACTCAAACTTATCATATACAATAGTGGCCACCGCGTTTCCCACATTTATATTCCCTAGATTTATTTCTTTAGGGTCTTTTTAAAAGTTTGGTTTACGCAACGCCTGTACAAAATCTCCTAGGGAAAGTCCGTTTTTGACTTCCTAGTAGGCAGATGGACTTACTTACAAAGCCGAATTAAAAACTTTCATTTACTATGTAAACTACCGAAATTTGGTAAAATTATAAATTGTAGGTAAAAAATTATTGATAAAAAACCTTTTTTAGCTCTTAACTCAGTAAAGGTGAGCCGCAGGTTATTTTTTTATATGAAGTACTAGAGTTGTTCAGACTCCAACTACAAGGTCCAGAATTACATGAACATGAAGTCTTGGGACATATTGTATAACAGAATTTTATTATCTATAGATGACATAATAGGAGAATTTGGTTAGGAATAAATCAGATTCTGACATCTATCAGTTGAATTTTATTTTGTTTACTAAGGATTTCAAGTTAAAAAGTATTTTCAGAGTAGCACAAACAATTGTAGATTATATATTGTACGCAACACACCCGCAAAGTGTTTTTACTGGGCTCGCCAGCGCTCGCCCTGGAATCTGCCAGATCGCCTAGTAAAAAATCACTTTCCGCTACTGTTACGTAAATAACTATTTTCTGCAATCGTTCTTGCTAGTCAAAGAACGTTTTAACTTAATCTTTTGCAAACAAAATTCATACAATTCAACTGATATACGTCAGATGCTTACTTTTTAAAGAAAACTGGATTAATCATTTTTAATTATTTCAAATATTGTTGTCAGCCAAAAAGTAACATAAGGGATAGGTACAAATTTTAATGATCTCTTATATAATTTTACCGGGCTGTACTAGTAAAAATTTATTTTCCACTAAAAAAATTGATTAACACAGTTAACTTTCCAATCTGTTGCCGAAAAACTATTTTGCAAGCCATTTAAGTTCTTAAAGTTCTAATTTCGGTTGTCTGATTTATGTGTTGTGTTCATGTTACGTTTATGTTATGTTAAAAATTGTGTTTTAAAAAATGTTTAAATTGAAGTTCCCTGATTATGATTTAGTAAACCGAGACGTTCGAAAAAGAATTAAGATTACGTGTATATTTGACCGATAATTCCAAGAAACACTATCAAATATTATTTGATATCAACGGCCAAGAACAGAATATATATATATATATATATATATATATATATATATATATATATATATATATATATATATATATATATATATATATATATATATATATATATATATATATATATATATATATATATATATATATATATATATATATATATATATATATATATATATATATATATATATATATATATATATATATATATATATATATATATATATATATATATATATATATATATATATATATATATATATATATATATATGTATATATAGATATATATATATATATATATATATATATATATATATATATATATATATATATATATATATATATATATATATATATATATATATATATATATATGCATTTGTATCGTGTTCGGCTCCACATATGCTTAGGGCGCTCTCAAATCCACCAGAGGGAATGAAATGAAGTAAGTAAATTTGACATTCTCGGAACGCTTATGATCTCTAGATTTAACGCAAATGAGGAGGGGTAATAAAATCGCAATTTTCGTTTATACAAAATTTAGATTTATATATAGTACTCTTCAGATTCCTCATATAAATAATACGTGTCCGCCTCAGTGTATTTAAGAACGTTAAATGTAGCGGTAGGGTTCGCCTCTGGCAACGTTGCCAAATTATGAAATATAAAACGGTTGCGATTGTGCTACAAAGATGTAGTAATTAAAGACATTAGGAAGTCACTTGTTGACGTTTAGAGATCTGTGTGCAAATAGTTATAAAGGACGATTGGGATTTGTTTTGTAGTGTAAATTATTGCAATTATGAAGGGGATTATGCAATCACGGTAAGTATTAAATAGTTTTACATTAAATAACTCAAACAAAAGTAAAATTAGTGGAAAATTTCAGGCAACATTTTATAGTTAATATTTAAGGCCTCTTAACCTAATTAATACTTTATATTTACTTTAATTTCGGGTGTTCGAATAATTTGATGAAAATTCGATGAATTATTTTTTGCATAAATTCCTAATCAAATCGATTTTGTTTGATAAATAGCATTAATTTTATGTAATCATTATATGCTCGTTGAATAATGTACTTACTATAGTGAAATTATTTTTTTAAGGGCAGCAAAAATATTGGAGTTGGCACTCGAAAGCAAGGACAGGAAATCTACTATGGAAACTGTTTCAGAGAATGACGGTACGTCCTATGAATAATAATGCTTACGCTCAGTGCTGTTTAAAGCACAAGTCAAGGAGCTTAAGCTCCAAGCACTCATCTATGCAAAATAATTTCTTGCAAACGCTTTATTAATAACTTTTGATCACCAAGCGTTAAACACTAAAGTTTAACTTAATTTTAATATATATATATATTATTCATAGACTCTTCTATTTGTGGACCATCGGTATCATCGAACGACACATCTAATTCATATGCGACCGACGTTATAAGCCCAATGGAGACAAACAATATGGGAGACAGTATACAATATCACAAGTCACACAAACCAAGATT